>VZUI01044825.1:0-139166 GCA_013401135.1 Cettia cetti
TAATAATAATAATAATAATAATAATAATAATAATAATAATAATAATAATAATAATAATAATAATAATAATAATAATAGTGTCGGTATACTATATTGTGACAATATACAATACATAGGATAGGATAGACCATAGGATAGGTTGAGATATGTCCAGAAGCAGGAAGAAAAATGTGAGGAAAATCAAGCTTTAAAACACACTTCCCCTTGTCTTTTCCTATATTCATAACAGAAACACAACCACATGTTTATGTCTTCACTAGAAATCAAACAAGATGATTTCTGAATAGCTGCATTAACTAGGAATATGCTCTCACGAAATATTTTCTCTATCCAAGTGTCACCTTGGGTTTCACCATCACATCAGGTACTTTGGTGGTGGCTGCTCTCAGAGAGATTCCTCCAGGCAGCATAGTAACAGCAGGTTTGGCAGAAAGGCCAGAAGCAATGCACCAATAGGCATGGCTAACAAGCACCTCATCCCTTGTGCCTTGCATTTTTTGAGAGCTCAGCAGGTTCCATCACTGCCTCCTTCTGCCATTCTTTGCGTCAGAGACCCATCTCAGACACTCCCCTTGCAGTTTGCTTCAGCTAATTAATATTCAGACTTTTCCCAACAAAGGACTTTTATTACTGATAATTACTCTGTGAGACGAGGATGCATCTGCCTTTCAGTTCCACTCTATGAAGTGGAAATTAGCCCTTACTTGCAAAATAGCACATTTTTCCAAATGCAACACTAATGCTTCATTTCACAAATTTATCATAAGACAACAGACAAGATGGGAAACTACATCCAGACTGAAGGAACCAATAGAAACTTCTCTGCTATAGAAGAATGGAGACAAAAGCTGCTTGGTAAGTGTTTAGAGTGAGATTGATTTCCTGTTGTCTAGAGAACGCTAAGCTGGAACCACAAGCTGGAATAAGTTTGAGTTCTATCAAGAAAAATACTCATTTACTTTCACAATGAATTCAATTTGTAGTGCTGTTTTCATTCCACTCAGCCAAATTATTTCCTTTTCATCTTTAAGTTCATTAAACCACTTTTTTGTTGTTGTTGTTGGATGAATAGTAAAAGTGAGAATTAAAAACCCAGATAAATTATCCTTTATAGACACATACGAACATGTCCCACAAAACAGTTGACCCAGGAGGTGTGAAAAGTCATCTTACAACACCTAGGGAAATACATGTGTATGAAGACCAGATTTGAAGGCATTGTGGTGACCCACCCCTCACCTTTGTAGGACCTCTTTGAAAATTCAGCTGTGTATACAAGAAAATAGTGTCCACACAGCAAAAGCCAGGATCACCCCACAGATCAGCCCAGTAATGGGCTCTTCTGGAGCTGGAAGATGTGGATATAGTAGTATCCAAAGCTAGAGGGTTCCTATGCACATGCTATGTCTTCCATTTATGATCTCCAGTGCCCATTTACACACTTAATTTCATTACAAACTGCATTATTCGGATAGCCTCTGCAGCTGCTACTGAAACGAGTTACGTTTGCTGTTGTTGGGTTTTGAGCTGTGCTGGTCTCTGGTCCTTGGAGCAAAGGCAACACCATCCACTAAGCCACACGTCACACGGTGCCTTAAGAGCCTCAGCCTTTTGCACTGCTAACAGCCCTCTCTCTGAAGCTGCATAGCTGGCTTTCAGCTCTGTGCCCAGTCACCCAAGCTGTGGCAGCCTTTCCCAGAGCCCCTGGGGCAGCGCTTTCTCCTTGTTCCCACGCTACAGACCTTGCACTGTTATCCTCCTTGTCCTGCACCTGCAAACCCTATAGCACTGTTGCAGGGGGTTCTCATGGGAAGTGACTGCCACCAGCGTGAGAGTCACCCCTGCTTCCCCTCTCTCTTCCTGCCCTGTGGTCAAAGCTTCTGGTTGACATTAGTTGAGCCAAAAACACACATGCCCACACATAAACACAAACTGAATAGCCAGTTAGTGTGCAGCCTCAGCAAAACTTGTTTTCAGCAACACCAACAGCCTCATAGGCAGGGGCAACTGGTAAGAAGAGAGTCCTGATGAAAACTATGTTGATACTGCAGGAAAAAAACCCCATTACAGGCAGAACCATGAACCAGTGCATGGGAGCAGAGCCACATAGAATGATGCTTGCCTGGAACTCCCTTCATTGCTCCTCTTCCATCTTACACACTTCCTTTAATTCACAGTTTATTTACTGGTTTGTTGGTTTTGGTTTTTTGTAACGTACATTGTAACTTTTTCCTGCATTCATTCTTTGGAAGCAGCTCTGTTGACAATTTTAAAAATAGTTGTAGCATTGTCCCCTTTCTTTGTTTTTGCCTGCACAACTTTAAAAAAAAATGAAAGCTAGCTCAAAGCTTACTTACACTGTGCTTACAGGGAGACTAAGAGGTCAAATTTTGTGTAAAGAAGGAACAATCACAATTTAAGAACCTGAGAAGCTTGTAAATTACTCTCAATTACACAGCTCCTGTGAGCAGTATCAGTGTCAGAAGCTATTTCCATGAGGCAGCCAGTGAAACAAGAGAGCTCGCTGTACCAAGAATGGCACAAAGTAGTTCTACCATGACAAATGTAGAGGTTTTCTATTCTTTCTGTCACCATCATGAGGACTGAGAATAACTGCATGAAATCAGACATAGCTTTTTAAGATATCATATGCCAGAGGAGCCTTCTGCTGATTCTAGAATTGATGGGTATTACTTTGACCTCATTTAGTGAAAGAACATCATTGTTGCAAAGCTTTAACGATGAAAAAAACCCCGTTTCATACTCATATTCAAGCAAGACTGAAAATAATTTATTATCACATGAAATACCAATCTTTCTTCATCTTATGTAACAACCCCTGAGCATCATTGGCCCAATAGCAATGATAGTATGCAACTGAGATTCTGAACAGCACTCTCCCTCATTTCAAGAAGGGTAGAAGAATCCCTACTCAGTGTCAACACTTCATCTGCAAGGTTTCTAATAGTAGGATGTAATCAAGCAACACTATTAGGGTATTGTCAGCTAATATTGAAAATTAGTGAAAGAAAATTCTTTTGAAAAAATATAGTGTTCTTGAGAGTTGTTCACACTTTTGGTCTTCATCACACTGTGCGTTCATTCACATCATGTTCTCTTCTCACACCACTTTGTCTTATCTCAGGACTTCACATCATTTTTTTGGGGTGAAGATATATTTCACTAGGACTAGAGGTTTTATTACTACAGTTTTCTTGTTCTGAAAGGTTTAGGATACCCCTCCTTACACTTGCAGTTAACTTCCTTTTTGTTCACCCACTCCAGATGGGCCTTTTATTTACTTATTTGAAGCACTGTGGAGGTCACACTTAGTGGTCACACTCCCTGATCTTCCAGCCTACTGCAGGAATCATGACACAAGAAAAAGGAAAATGTCTTTCACTGGAAGAAGTCTGTGCTGCACATTCCCAAACTGAGAACTGAGGCATTGCTCTGTCTTATCCTGCCATCACATGAAATCTGCAAATAGTGGAAGGTCTGACACACACAGGAAAAGGAGATCAAGGAGTTTGAAATCACTATTCATAGTTCAAAGCCAAAGTTGGACATAAAAAATATATTACAAAACATTTCTAATGGTGTTATTATAAACATAGCAACCATGGGGAATACTCAAGATAAACTTTATGAGTGAAAGAAATATCTTAATCTTAATATTTTAATAATATCTCTGGAAGACAGCTGAAAAATGGTAAGATCTCAATCTATAAGGGTTTGTTCAGATCTGAAAAGTTTTCTACTTTTCCCAGCAGTACAAATTTGTCAATTAGAAGCCTCATCTCTGCCTACAGGTCTTGTCATTTAAAATAAATCATTTAATTAACAGTTTGCACACAAAGTGGCTTATCAAGTATTACCAAAATACGGCTGTGCTAACAGCATGTTTGTCAGCTCACTGTTCCAGTCTGGAATGTGTCACATTTGTTTCTGAATTACAGTAATGACTTTATAGGTTTCTCTTTCTTTTCTTTTTTTTTTTTTTTTTCCTTTGCCTGGCCTTTTGAATCAGACCAGATCACTAATGATATGATATTTAGCACTTAAAACAATGATAAAAGAGTCTTTTATAATAGTCTTGGGGTTTTTCTCTTTTGCCTGTCATACCACCATTCTAAAATATCTCTGTTGCTGAGATCATAACAGTGAAATGGAACCACAGAAGCACAAATTCATTAAATTATCCTAGCAGCTAGGCCGACAGGACATTGAATTTCCTCTTGTGTGGGACACTAAAAAAACAGTTTATAGTTCAGCATTTTTCTCACCTTCTCCATATTGTTTTCATTCTCCTTATCAGAAAATAAAATGGATGTATTTCATGGAAATTTAGGTAAATATTAACACCTTTTATATACCAGTTACTAAATGTTCTGTGTTAATGAAATTCCATAAAGGAATATAATAGAAATAACTCTTTAATGTTTTGGAGCATCTTATCTGAATTTTGTTGTTTCACAGAAACTAGAATAAGCAGTTTATTGGAAAATAAAAAGGCAGAGGAAAGGAAGATATTGCAATCCAGTTGGATTTTAAATTGCTCTAAAAGCTGAAATGTAGGTGAAATAGCATGTCTCTCTGTTGAAATAGTAGTGATGGAGAAAATCTGGATTTGAAGGAAGAATGTTATAGTGGGTCTAGAGAAAAAATAGAAGGTAATAAAAAGGCAAAACAGTGTTGAGATCAAACTGGAACAGCGAGTCCATTCTCTGATGAGGATATGTATTTTCTGTGCTGTTTTGGCACTATGTCATCATATATAAGCTGCCCAAAATCTATAATTTCAATAAGTTTCTCTCAAGATGCCTACTTGCACTCTGGTGCATAGTAGCTGCACATGGATAAGGCATACGCCCATACCTTCAGATAATTCTTTTTATTACTCATTTTGCTTGAAACACTTGTTTAAAATGCAGCATTTCTGGTCAGGGTTGTTAACATTGTACAGCAACTACCATCCTGTTCAGCATTTCAAGCTTTTATTGTATTTGAACTTACAGCAATAGGCTGAAGGTGCAAATATTCGGTCATTAAATCAGAATACTATAGCTGAAAGTTTCCAAACCATCAGGAAGCCAGCACTGACTGTACTCCAGGGCACTGTGGAACAGAAATTTCTTCCAAAAAATTTAATGTCAAAACTTTGGGATTTAATATTGTGTCACCTGCTACATACATTGTGATGACTGTTTAATCCCATCATCCAGTCTAAAACACTGCATGCATGAGCAAACTGGATGCCTGAGCGAAACTGGATAGCTTATGAGTTGGTAATGGTATGATATATGCAACATTCCCTATCCATAAAAAGCACTTAACAGACTTTTTGCATTTTAAGCAAGTAGATAGTCTCACAGAAATCAGTGTAGGCATGCAACTATGTGTGCCATACTGGGGCCCACACCTTCTATCCAAATGCCAGTACCATCTGGAGGAGAATTCACAGAGTACAAGCTACTTAAAGGTAGAAAAGAGAGAGGAGACATCTATGCACAGTTTGTAGCAGGTAAGTGTTTGGAAATAGTTTCAGGCAAAATTAGCATTCCAGAGGTGATCTTGCTGAAAAATACAATAGGAAGACTATCCTTGCCTTCAGAAATATTTCCTGGGAGTGGATTTCAAAGGGTTGAGTTTGTACCCATATTTGTATTTGGCCATGAACCCCTACCATGGCCATGATGCTGTAGAGCAGTGGTGTGTAGTCCTGAGTTTCATGCCTGGGGTGTTTTGATCTTGGAAGAGTTCTGTGTACCAGAAGGATGCCTGGGAAAGAACCTTTCCAAGATCAAAACATCCCAGGCATGAAACTAAGAACTACAGTGGTGCCTCCTGTTCCTTGTGCTCTCTGTCAGCTTCCTCTTGCTTTGAAAGAAATTCATCGCCTGTGTGGCTCTTTGAAGGAGAATAATACCATCCAAATCAACATGAATGTCATTAATGTGGTGATTTCCTGTTTGTTTGCACATGCAACACGTTTGCACCCAAATATTTGTGGAGGAACTTTCCACACAGCTAAGTGTACTGTGTAAAGCTAGAAGTGTGTTTACTGTCCAGTAATTCAGCTAAAAAAAGTGCAATGGAGTGTTGATCCAATAGTAATGAAAAATCATTTAACCATTAAGTTATTGGAAATAATCACCAAGACCTGTAGGTACACTAGAGAAGATCCCTGATACTGAAAGAAGCTCCAGTATTGTCTTTATGCAGAATGACTTCTTACTGACAAACCTTTACCATGTTCCTAACAATGACCCAAGCCTGTTCCTGGTGCTAAATAAAAAACAATGACTTTTTCCCCTCTGACTAGTTTGATGTGATATAATAAAACATATTCCTTAATTGTCTTACCATAAAAATTGAAAAGAAACACCTCTGAAAGTAACAAGAGAACCATGTGAACTATTAGGGTTAATAGGTTCAATCTCAGCTTAAACTTCAAACTTTATCAATATGCCTTTTTTGTACCATGTTCAAAGTAACAAGAGGATATAAAGGCTAACATGCTTGTTTAGCTCATTTGGACTGAAAAGTAAAATGTATTCTGTAACATACTTATGCACCTGCTTCTGCCTATTCAGTTGGTCTGGATTTAGGAATATATTTGAATATTTTGGCAGGATTATATTCTGGTCTCTTGCAGAGAAAAGAGACTACCTGAGCTATTTCTCTCACTATTTTGCAAATCACTCCTTGAAGACAATGAAACTTTATCTTGGCTTTGGTTATATAAGCTGCACCAAGGGAAATATATGTCAGACATCAGGAAGAAGTTTTTTTACAGAAAGGGTGAAAAAGTACTGAAATGATCTGCCAGGGGAGGTGGTGGAGTCACCATCCCTGGATGTGTTTAAAAGTCTGGATGTGGCACTCAGGGCCGTGGTTTAGTTGAGCTGTTAGGGCTGGTTTGGACTTGGTGATCTTGAAGGTCTCTTCCAACTTAGTGATTCTGTGATATGATTAATTTCTTTGTCTCTTGCATGGTTTGAGGAGTGGAGGGGCTTTGGCCAGCTTTGCAGCCTTATGCTAGGAGAGAACAACCAGGACACTTAAACCTGCACACATCAGTTCAGCAAATGAGTTTGACAAAGATGAAATTTGAGCAAAGATGCACTTCACAAGATTTTAAGCCTTTGGTGTGACTTAAGATGTGGGAACAAAATAGAAGACATGCCTGTGAGCCTGGATTTCTCAATTCCTTCATGTACAAACACTTCAGAAAAAGAAAATTTTGAAATAGATCCCATTGGCAAGAAATAAAAAGCAATGCACATGTGGTGTAGAGAAAGGAGCACAAGACCAGCAATATTAGATGTTCCAGGCACACAATCCTTCCCAGTGCTTCCTCCAGACACAGAGGGGTGGTGAAGGGATTTTGGGCTGGAAATATGGGAGTGGGCAGCAGTGGCAGCTCTTGGCTAGGAAGGAGGTGGGGACTGGCATCTTCCCTTGGGCTCTGGGAAGAGAGAAGCAAGAAGTGCCTTCCCATTTTGTTCATCCACCTGCCTTTTAGCTTCAGGTCCCAGAATTATCTTCCTCTCCACTTCTGTGATTCAGAAATCATAGCAAAGGACCACTCATGCAATATAACATGAATTGATTTATGGCCAGGTATATCAGCTTACTCACAAATGTGGGTAATAGGAGGGAGCAGATAAGACAAAAGTAGAAAGATGCATTTCTTCAGTATTAGAAGAATCAGAGCATGGTTTTCTTGAAAGTATTTTCACTAAGGAAGAGGGACAATACAGAGAGAAAATAATTAATAACAAATGTGTTCATTTAAATTTGAAGATGGGGGGTTCTTTTTTTTTTTTTTTATTAGTGGTATTTTTGACTGCTGACATCCATTAAGCCAGAAGCAAAAGAGAACAAAAGTAGTTTGAATCGTCTCATAAGTTACTCTTTTTAAATTCATTGGGATAAAATCATACTAAAAAATTAAATCCCTGCTTTTAGCTGGAGAGAGAACTAACAATTGCTTCCTTGGGACATAAGCCATTTTCTCTGAAGTTTATAAATATGGTCTAAAAATTCAGTAAGTATAATTAAAAAAGAAAATTGAGAGGAGAGCAAGGTCTGGCTTTTGTGAGCACTGTCCTCTATTCCTTCTAATTTATGTGGCTGCAAGATAGCAACTTAACTACATAAATAGAGATATAGTAGAGCTGTGCAAGTAGAAAGGGAAATTAATTTACTTTTTTCCAATGATATCTGCAAGGTTTTCAGCTTCAAGGCCTAACACTAATAAATTGTCAGCAACATCAGTGCAACATTTAACCTTGCAGTTTTTTCATTCATTTCTGGGAAGAGAAAGAAATTAATTGCTGAGTTGTAGTCAGATATTTTTTAAATGTACACACTGATTGGCATTTTCTTGCATTTCTTTGCAACCACCATATTCACCATAGTTTGCCTTTACTTTGACTTGTACTACAAGCAGAGACAACTGGACTAATGTGGGTGCCAAGCTGTAGCAGCACTGACTCTTCAGACATATTTACTATGCCTTTTGGCCCTCTGGATCACTTTAACAAGGTCTCTGATAGAACATATTGGGGGAAATTGGTATAATTTTTCTATTCTAGCAGGAGCTCCTCCTTTTCATTGTATTTTTACATCCTAGAATAGCTTTGTGTTTTTGCCCAACTGCCTTCAGCACAAAAATAAATGTCCTAGTAATCTTTTTTCTAAATTCCAGTGCTTCATTAGTGAATTCTGAAATACAAGTTTCTTAAGTAAATGACTGTGGAAGCACATTTAATTCACCTTTAGTAACTAGTCATTTTTCAGAGCCTCATCTCCATAAAGAGAAAAGCAGCACAATATATTTTTAGAAACCCTTTACAGATTCAGATGTCATGAGTTTAGCCCCCAGTTAATGCATCATAAGTGAGATTGTTATTACAAGTTTCTGAGCATTCATCTTTTGCAGTGGAAGATGCTTCATGTGGGCAAAACTTACCCACCCTCCAAGTTATCACCCCTTTTCTCCCAAAAAATTAACACAAATGAAAACTTTTCAAAATATTGAGCATTTTCAATGGGTTTTCTCAATAACACAATAAAGTGAAAAGGTGGTCCTGTAGCTTGCAGAACTGCTGTTTTACCAGAACAGGTTCCAAAATTTAAGTAATTATTTTGTGTTGAAAAATACCATCTGTTTCTTGGAAAAGAAAAAAAAATTGTAATGAAATCCACTGTGAATGCAAGCTGCAACCAACAATAATGAGCAGTCTGATGAAAAGCACCCAGTAAATCAGTGAAAAACCCCTGTACAATCCAGTCTTCCAGATCTGTTGGAATGGGCTCAAGTCATTGAGAACGGGAATCTGCCTTTTCTATTTCATGTTTGAATACCATTTAAACACTTAATTTTCTCCAAGGAGACCTGAATTTTTGCTTCAATGTCTAAGATTCTCCTGGGTGTATGAGAAAGCCATCCTTAGCTTAAGACCACCATTACACAGAAGACTTAAACCAGGGTACCATCCCGCAATAAAAAGGGTAAGTAAACCAACAATAATGAGTTCAATTATGTAACTTATTCTCAGCTGCAGCTCAACAATATTTTGTGAGTAAGCTGGCATACCTGGCCATAAGTCAATTCATGCTATATTGCATGAATGATCCTACTTACATTTAAAGGTCTATCCAAACTACCACTCAAAGTCAGTAACACTGGCAAATAGTTGTTTGCTCCTAGGAAAGCTGCAGTGTATTTTGAATCAAATAACCATTTGTTATTTCACACCTCACCAACATGAAATTTAACATCCTATATTAGATTTGTGGTGAAATGGTCAAGAAGGTTTTGTCAAACTTCTGCTAGCCTTTGACAACTGAGGAGGGGAAAATCAATGTCTGGCACAATTCATGTGATTTACTGTGGACATCTGTATAAAATGAGACAAATCATACCCATTTACTGTGCTTCCCTTGAGTATAGTCTAAGGGGTCCATTTAGATTAGACACATCCATCAAAAATGCAGTATTTCATTAGATGAATCACACCTAATAAGTCAATTTATAAGTAGAACATACATCAATTAGTCATATGTACTAAATACTATGTCATTTACTGCATTATTAGCATTTAGGTGCTCTCTTGATGACATTAAAATCAAAATAGAATACAGTTGATTATTTATTCCAATTAAGTAGTTGTGATCACAATGATTATGGTGGTTCAAATGAACCAAATTTTGGGTCCTGTCCTGAAAAAAATATAGCTCACCAAAAAAAATTGACTTCTTATCTGTTTGAATTATTTGATCCTTGAAGGCTGGGGTTGGAATACAGCCTGAGAAAGCAGCTGTCATAGCATCTCACATCACTTTGTGAAATGTATTTCTCCATGCACATAAAAAAGACCAAAATGTTTTAAAGAATTTACACAATACAAGACTTCCATACTGAATAGTATAAAATAATTCTTTTTAATATTGTTTTAATGCAAATTAAGGAAGTACATTTGAAATCTTTTTTATGTCATTACAAGTTTGGATGAAGTTTGGTGCATATAAAGGTGGCAGAAGAGAGGGCATATGTCAGTCTTTTTCACCTGAACACCCAAAAATACACAGGTACATTTTAATTAGTTATCTAATTTTAAAAATAGCTCCATTTTTAAGAGCTGATATTTTACTATGTACTGTTATTTATTATGATCTTTAAGACACTCTGCTGTGGTTCAGGACCTAATCCAAAAATAAGAGCTATTTGTGAATAGACTAAGGATAAATGGTTAATGAGAAAATACTAAACCACATACTAAGCAGTAGTTTCAATGCCCCAGCTCATCTGAGAATGAGTCCACATTTTCTGGAGGTCTGATATTAGGCACACTGAGCCTGTAAAAGACATCTCTTTTTTTTCCTCCTCCCCATTGCAGGATCACAGCAGGGCATATGTTTATTGCTACACATGTGGTTTCAGTGGCACTGCTCTGCTTGCTTCAGGACCTACAGGTGCTGCAGGGATCTCTCCTTCAGCAGGTGGTGATGGTCAAGCACGACACCCAGACTTCTGTGAAGGCAGCTGAGCTGTTCGTACCATGGGGCAAATGAGGCACAGCATTAAGGACTTATGAGATAAGGCAGGTTACTCAAAGAAAGACACTTCAAAAACATAATTTGTGCTCATATATGCAACCAGTTGAAAAGTGTAAGATGGTGAAGTGAAAAGAAATCCTTCTGCTAATTCAGACCTTATGAAAAGCAAATTGCGTTCAGTGACAGATTGAACAAATGTCAGAATAAGAGCTAATACGCACTGTAGATGATCCTAAACTTAGTGTTCCAAAAATAATATGGGAAAATAAATATTGGAAAAGTCTTGTAAATTATTTCAGCGATTGTTTGAAATGAACATTAAGATTTGAGCTTACTCTTGGGACAAACCTGTAAGATTTTTAAAAGTGAAAAAGCATTTATTGACAATGGGATATGCAGTTTATACAATAATCTCATTTACACTGCCCTTAAGTTTCAAGAGACACCTGTCTTGCAGCCACAGTCCGACTGTACATTTCATCCCACTTAATGACCTGTCACTAAGCAACTGGTCAGGTTTGGGACTTCCTTCTGCTGTCAGCATGCCCTGGGAAAGGCCACCAGCTGGAAGTGTATGTTGTTAGGCACATGTTTTTAACTGTTCCATTCTGCCATGCCTCTCTTCTGCCATATCCATTTTTTGTGTTGTCCATTTGCTGTCATGTTCTGTGAGTCTTCTGAAATTTATAGCCAAATATGGGATTGTCATAAGTCAGTTAGATGTGAGTATTTCATCTTGACATTTAATGATAAATGGCCAGGACATCCTCTCTCTGTACAACTGCAAGTCTGGAACAAAGATAATTTCGTCCAGTTTGAATCCAGGAAAACTTGCCCTGTGTCCTGACTATTCAGACCAGACAAATATTTTATTTCAGAAAAATTCCATGAGAGGCTATAAAAAAGGAGGTAAAAACATTTAAAATGTGCCAGGTTTGCAAGGGCAGACTAACTCCATCTTTTTAAGAGTAGAGAATTGTGACACCCTGAACCAGGGTTTGTACATGACTGCCCAGGACAACACTACATAGCTTGACTAGCTGGCCTACTGATACCACTAAGCTGACAAAACCCCAACCGGACATGATTTGCAGCATTAAAAAAGTCTTTCTACCTTCCTCAGTTATGCTGTTTGGAGTGACTTTTAGCTATGCTGGGAAATGAGTCAATTTTTCTGTATAAGCCACAGGCCTATTAAGGAGCTTTGCTGTCAGGAACACACTGCAATAGACACACTGGTGGTGTGCAGACTGACCCCAGAGCTCAGGTAGGAAAGACAGATCTCAATTTGTTCAAGCAATTCATCTGAAGTCCAGAACAACCAAAAATGTCAAGATATGACCATTAAGGTGAGAAAGAGAGGGTGGATTTATAAAAAGGAGTTTTCAAGATAACTGGCAGTCTTCTTTTCAGAGGGCTTGGGCTGTTCAAGCAAGCAAAATAGGCTCTGAGAGCAGGGGATGCAGAAGTGCAGGCAGGGATGGAGGCTGGTCAAACACTGGCTCTCAGAGTTTAGGCTAGCCTTCCAGCAGATGAGGAGAAGGTAAAGGAGGCACCTGCCACATGTGGACAGCCAAGGCCATGGAACGTGTGGGGCAGTTTTCCAGAGGTTGTTTTCCCAGCCAGTCTCTTGGTAGCCAGCCCTGTCTTAATAGCCCACACCACCTTCATCAATGACCTGAGCAAGAGTTGCAGGATTTAGATATCCAATTTCAGGCTGACTTTTGAGAAAAGGTATTCTGCTTCCAAAGTTGTATTGCAATTGCCACTTTCTTAACTAAATTTGGTCTACTGAACTGTGATGGCTCAATTTAAATTTATCATTGTTTAGAAGTGAAAACCTGAATTTGACCTCTGCACCGCAGTGTCATCTTTACAACTTTACAATCTGTATATATAAGTAGCATGCAAAATACTACTATGAATCTGAAAAAAGTTTTTATTTTCCCAGTGCTCTGAGCCACATCAAAGGTAAATCTAAATTCCCAGTCCCTGGAGTCACACTCAATGAGACATCAGTGTTACACCAGGGGCAGCATACCACTTCACAAAATATTGTACTGCCAGAACGAAAAGAGATTTGCTTCAGAACGATTTTATGAGCATACAAAGCTACTATGTATGACTTTTGCAATGAGTTTATACTATTATGAATCATCTGTATTGCATGAATTTAGTGCTTTTTCAGTACAGAAACTGTACTGAAACTGTACTTCTGTAGGGAGAACACAAGGAAGGTTCTGGATTCCTAAAATTAAAAACAAGAATGGACTGCTCGACTGGATTTTTTTTTTAAATACTTCCAGTTACAACTGTAGCTTCTGTTTCACAAAATGTAAGCTGTACTCAGCTAAAGTACTTTTCCAAAAGGTAAAAAGCATTCATATGCAGATATCAAGAGACAGAAAATATACTGCCTCTCTAGACTATTCTATCAATAGTCACTTTCAGTACAAAATATGTATACCACGTCAATCATTTGGATGTATCTGATTCCAGATTTTGGCAATTGGTGTTTATCTTTAGATCCTAGCATCTGTTCCCGGGACTGTTGGTATATTTTTTATTAAATAGGTTCAGAAATACATCAGCCCTAAGGTGTTCTAAAGCCACTGGATTTGGTGTTTGTGCTCCTTTTCTCTTTACCTTTGACTTTACATATTTCTGAAGCTGAATTTTTAGCTCTTCACACCCAATCCCACCAATGTCTGTAACCTGATGATAGGACATTCCCTTTGAGAGAATTTTGACTAATCTCAAGTAAATAAACTTCAATTCCTGTCTTCACGTTCAGTGTGAGTAGGGAGGCACAGAAGTAGATATCTTTGGCAAAGAAATAGCTTCTCTAAGAGTGTCTTCTAGCGTAGAAATGTCCTTAGTTGGCACTTTCACTTTTTTCAAGAATGCTCATAATGAAGTCTCACCTTGTCTGGTTATCACTATATGATGGGGAGTTTCCATGGTGATCAAACAAAGTTTAATTAAGATACAGAAATCTTGACAATATGTTGCCTGGCTCAATTTCATGACATTCATAATGCCCCTTAGCTTCAAAGAGATTGTGCTGCATGTAATTAGTGACAAGTGGTAGATCTCAACGTTACTTCATCATTATCAGTCCTTCTGGAATAACTCATTTTTTGAAATATTATTCTTCAGAACACACCAACACTTCTAAAGGAAAAAAAGAAAGAAAATTAAATTTGGAGAATTGTAAATGCATTAAAAGGAAGAGGTTTGATGTCAAGACAAACCCACTATTGTGAGTTTTGCACTGAAAAGTTGACCTAATAGCATTGCAAATTTTTTTAAAGACTTGAAATTGTTACTTTAACAAGAAACAACCCCCCCATCAAAAAAAAAAAAAAGGAAGCCATCTTTACTTATTAGGTGGCATATATTTAACATGTTTCCTTCCAGCTTAGATTGGTGTCTTTCGTTGCAATGCAAGATGTAACCAAATGTATGTATTCTATTACCATCTGTTAAAACCAGGTGGGGCAGTGTTCTTATCTCTTACACAACCCATCTCTCATAACTCCAGGGGGAATTTTCGGTTAATAGGCCAGATTTAAAACCAAGTGGGGCAGTGTTTACCTCTTCCACAGCCCATCCTCACACCTGAGGAATATCTTCTGTTAATGGGCCATTAAAGCTCACCACATGACTGAGAAAATTACATTATCCCATTGTGAGATGCTCCACCCAAGGGGAGGAGCCAAGCTTTCCTACCTGGATAAAAGTCTGAGAGTCAGAAGAGCAGAGCAGCCAGTTTTTCACTGGATTCCCAGAGGGATACTGGACCCATCTCACCACCTCTGGACCTTCAGAGGAAACCTACACCATTCTACAGGACCATTGCTCCAACAGAACCACATATGTCACTCCAGGACGACTTGATTGGACTGCTACCAACTGCTACCAACACCCTGACCAACAGGGTGGCATTCGGACTCTGTCAGTGTCTTCTTTTTTGTTTGGCTGGTTTTTTTGTACTACCACATTTTTATTTTAATTTTCCTAGTAAAGAACTGTCATTCCTGTTCCCATATCTTTGCCTGAGTGCCCCTAATTTCAAAATTATAATAATTCAGTGGGAGGGGGGTTACATTCTCCATTTCAAGGGAGGCTCCTGCCTTCCTTAGCAGACACCTGTCTTTCCAAACCAGGGAATTGTTCTATACGAACAACTGCCAAAGTTACAGAGGAGTATTTTCAGAGCCTGAGTCCCACCCCTAAGGCAAATAGAGTTAACTCCTTACCCTCTGCAGAACCACCCCTAAGAACCACACCATGTGCCTGAGAGCATTTCCAAATGCTTCTTGAGCTCTGTCAGGCTTGGTACTGTGACCACTGTCCTGGGAAGCCTGTTCCAGTGAACAACCACCCTCTGGGTGGAGAAACATTTCTTAATGTCCAACCTAAACCTCCCCTGACACAGCTTCAGGCCATTCCCACAAGTTCTATCACTGGCATCTGAGAAGAGATGAGAGCCTGCCCCTCCACCTCCCCTCCTGAGGAAGCTGAGGCTGCTGTCTCCCCTCAGTGTCTTCTTTAGGCTGAATGAGCCAAGTGTCCTCAGCTGTTTCTTATAACTGACAGTTTATTTACTGTGATTTTTAGACATTTTCTTTTGCAGCCAAAGCTGCTAAAACATTTCAAATACCACAGGGTAACAGAATAAGATACTCCAGGGTGGTATTTACTACTCCTCTACCAGAGGTTTTTTCCCTCAGCCCCTTTCACTTGTTGCCACACTTCTCAGAGTTCATTAACCTCACCTCGTTGTCAGGCTGAGACCCACGGAGTATGAGATGTGCACATGCCTGCTTCTACTCACTAGAGCAAAGGGAAGTAAGCCAAGACTCATAATTCCTTAAATTTTCCTGCTACAAAATGAGACAGTTTTTCTGAAAGCTTTCTTATTCACCCATTTAAACAGTGCATCATACAGAGATACAGCACCATCCTTTTAATATTCAAATACATTTAAACTATGGTCTAGATTAAATCAATGTCAAATCAAAGTTAGTGTTGAGGGTAAAAAGTTCCCTTGAGGGAATTTCAGGATCTGCTGGAACTTCTCCTCCTTTGTGCTTAAAAATTAGTGGCATACCTTTGGATAGATCTGTACTGGAATAAATCATAAATCTAGTAACAGTGCATCCTGCCTTCTCTAAAACAGACATCTCTATATGAACAACTCTTTTGAACGCTTGCATTGAAGACAACCTCAGCTTCAAAGAGCAGAGCACTGACCTGGGTCGGTGCAGAAAGTTTGAAGGATTTACTATACAAGCCTGCATAGCAGCCTTAACTAAGTACATTTGAAAACTCCTTTTTTTTCCTGGAAGACAAAACAATTAAACATCATATGACTGAAAATTACAGGTGTGGAACATCCCTTGTATTCTTTGTCATACAGCCGAGAAAAAGCTTGCCAATTTTATGGTAGTGATTCCTTCCTACAGTTCTGCTGCTGACTAAAATCAAAGATGTAAGGAATTTCACTAGCAGCAGGAAACAAGTATAAGGTTTTACAGCCATCTGCATCTCCTACACACCCACACTTTTAGATCTTGCATTGGTTTAGTCTTATACCTGAAAATTGTTTCTATTTTATATTATGTTTATATTATATTCTCTTTTATATTACAGAAGTAGTTGAGACATTTCTGTTATGGCAGCTTTCACTGTAAAATTATTATATTCCAAATGTCTGTGGGAAATCTTTTTAGGCAAATCAAACCAAACCTCTGTTACTATCACTTTCTGCAGGATGAAGAGAGGATGATTTTTCAACAAAATCATCTGAATTTTCAGTTTTCAAAAGAATAGGCAAATATCTGACTGATTTTATATACGGAAGAAAATTTTTAAAAAAGGGGGGACAGGGGAAAAATGGAAAAAGTTGACTGAAAAGGTAGCAGTATTTCACTTGAAACCAAGAAAAGCTTGGACCACCTATTTTCATATCATCCCCAGTTGGTATCTGAAATGCAAACATCTGTTGCAAACATCCCTCTTTAATTATGTCTTTGGTTATTTTTAACTAGACAAACTTATCTCAGACATTCAGATCCATGCTAAAAACTTTTCATCTTAGATCTTTACTCATATCCGTACTTCAAGCACACTGCAATGTCTTCCCCACTTTTAATGCATGTACAGTTATAATAATGCTTTGGGGTAGGGAAATACTCCCATGTAGTTCAGCGACTGGCTTCTTGTGAGAATTTTAAAAGAAAAGGCAGATTTTAAGACAAATAAGGTGAAGGAATGTAGCATAAGGAAAAGGATGCAAAAATGGACATGTTCTTATCTTACAATACTCCAAAATTTGTTATGAGATAAGGCAGTACCTCTGGTTTTCATACTGTAGCTGTTAGTAGCTGAGATGCACTTTATATACCCATAATTGCTTGGCTCCAAAAAAGCATTGGAGGCCAATACATGCAGTTCCTTACCTATTGTCTTTAGAAAAACATCTGAAGAGGAGTAAAGTAAATTCAATGCAATTTGTATCATCCTCTTTAAATGATGAGTTACCTATGCGTCTCTTTTATAATACTTGCCATTTTTATTGCAGGATGATGATTGTGATCCACCTATCATTGTCCCTGTAAATTCATGGAAGGCATAAAATTCCAATTCCCAGAATTAATAGTTTAAGCTTTTTGACATGAAATGTTTTCTTTATGTAGCATTTTCTCTACTATTTTCAGTTCCCCTGAGAACTTCTTTCAAGCCTGTATAAAACTTCTGGATAAACTCTGCCTTTCGTATCTGCACATCTGAGCTGTGTCAGAGTCCTGTGACATGCCTCTGAAGCAGTGGATGGAGGGCTAGGTCAAATTAAAGACTCTTAAGCTTAAAATGGATATCAAATAAGAGAAACTATTGCAATGACAATGGCAAACCTAGACAGACTTCTGTTTTCTAAAAATTAAAGATGAATCAGCAGCAGTGAAATCTCTGCTCTTAAGAACTCTCCTCAGCAGACAGATTTTTCTTCCTATAGTCAGTGTCCCTTATCTGTTCTAACAAGCTGCTGCACTTTGCTGCAACTTTTATGACCCTTTCAACTCTCATCCCCATCCTCTCACTCTTGGAAACCCTGCCAGCCTGAGCCCTATGGCTTCCCTTATCAATTTACCATATTTCCTAACGTAAGGCTTTTGATTATTTCCACATTTCTTTTCTTCTTATTATCTGGGGGAGGTTTATATTTATATATATATTTATGGCTATAAATCACTGTACAATGACTCAGAGCAAATGTGCTCTTAAAAGACTGGGAGTGCATGTTATCTGGGAAGGTAATATCTGATGATTCAAAAACTGCAAGGAGCTACCCTAACATGAATGACTGAGAAATTTTTGTCCAACTCATTTAAGATTACCTCGTAATTTAGTAAGGTGTACGAGAATTGTATATATTTAACATTGAATGCACATTGCATAAATTAAGCAAGCTAGTTGCTTCATCTCACAGGCAATCTGCATAACTTTAAATACATATGTAAAAATAAGAATGTTGTATTAGAAGTTTTCTGTTGAAAATTGGAGAATGTTCCCTACTGTGTTCTGTAACTTGAGGATATGAAAAGTTTAAATGAATTTGTATGTCACAAGTATGTATCCAGACCAGTAGTTTTTGATCAGGAAACTCAAATAAATTAAATTCACTTCAAAAAGGCCATTTGACTTTCATCATATTCACAGAATCCAATGACTTGCAAAAGTTTTAAGACTTGGAAAAATAGGTGAGTTTGGTAAAAAAACCCACTAGGTACAAAAATCCTCCAGCTTCAATAATGATGAATAGTAGCCTGTACAAATTTCAGAAGACACAGCTGGTAATTATTTCAAACTTTATGGAAGCAATTTTTCATGTACAGACATGCTTTTGGCAAGGCTTGATTCTCAATAAAGTGTGTTGGGCTGCAGATGCAACAAGAAAACCCAAAGTTAGATGAAAGTTTTTCATAGCATGAACAAGATGCAGCAAAATTTGCTATGGAATGTCAATAATGCTGTACCAATGAGTTATCAATGATGGAGTTTTATGAAAGACAAGAATTCAATAATAACAAGTAGTTATTCCTGAGCTGGGAACCAGGTATAATGTATGGAGTCCTTCTGTTTAACAAAGCATTTAAAGATTTAATCAAAACAAATTAAATGCTCGCCTGGAATTTTAACAAGCTCTCTGTCACACTCCTCACCAGTTCTTCACTTAAAACCCCCAGCTAATTCCACTCTTCTCAGTTAGACATCTCTCACTATACCCTTAACACTAATGTTTAAGTAGAGTCTCAGTCTCATCATGTGCCTAATGGTTGCTGAAACCTTACAACATTTCTTATTCCATTTACTATGTTTCAACATAAATCTGTCATTTAAACTAAATTATCACTATTTAAAGTAGATAAAGAAGTATCTAAAACTTCTGTAAAATTCAGACACTGAAGAAGAGAACAAGTTATTTTTTTTTCTTCCATGCAATTCCAAGTGGGGGATAACTGGAAAGCTTAACCCATTCTGTTGTGCCTCTCCCTTCAACTGCCTAAAATACTGATCCTCTTTCAAAGCAAGCCCTGAACTTCTGGAGTTTGCTGCGTGACATGATAAGCTGAATAGACCAGAGGCAGTTTTGCTATCAGATGTCCTTAGAGTTCAGCTGAAGATGGCAATTTTGCCCAGCAGCTCCATGTGAATCATCTTGACCGCAGCTTCATACAATAACTTTTTTTATCATTATGTAAACAATAGTGAAGATATCTATTTTCTTCTGCAGACAGCTACATGGGAAATCAAAACAATCATAACTGCCAGTCATTTGACTGGTAGCAATTTTGTAAGCATGCATATATTCTCTGCCAAGGACAATTACTTCTTATTTTGTCAGAAAAAGATACTGTGTTGAATCTGTATCTAGTGGACTCTTCCATGAATGGAGAAAAGATTGCACAACACATGAGACCAAAAGTTGTAGATCTTATGCAAAACTGAATCCAGAAGTCAAAATGAGCTCTAAGTTGCTGAGAACTCCAGGGGGTTTAAAATGTTTGTCATAGAAGAAACAAAAGTGTGTGGTTTTGCTCTGAAAGAAGAGATGGGATGAAAACAGGGAAAAGTGAAATTGTTGTCTGTCAAAAAGTTTAAAATATTCAAGAAATTTTGTCTTAGTTCTCTTATTGCCAAGGTGCTCAAAGTAATTTTGTCATTTATCACAGAGCAATTCCTTAGCTGATCCTACCAGAATTGAGGCTGATGCTCAACTGGAGGAAAATTCCAAATATGCAGCCACCAGAGAAATCCCTCAGGACTTTGGTTTATGTACCTCAATTACAGAATGACAGAATATGCTGACTTGGAATTTACCCACAAAGGTCATTGAGTCCAATTCCTGGTTCTGCACAGAACCAGCCTCAAGAGTCACACCCTATGCCTGAGAGCATTGTTGAAAAGCTTCTTTAGCTCTGTCAGGCTTGGTGCTGTGACCACTTCATGGGAAGCCTGTGCCAGTGTCCAGCCACCCTCTGGGTGAAGAACCTTTTTTTAACATCCAACCTAAACCTCCTTCTGACACAGCTTCAGGCCATTCCCACATACAGCTAGATTCAAGTCCAGAACTAGCAATTTGGTGCTTTAGTCTAAATTCTTATATATCACAGGCTACAAAAATTTAGCCAGATGCCCTTGAGTAGAGATCCACAGCCTGGACTGACTGTTCTTCTCTGTTCACATGAGCTATTCAAACTTTCAGACATGTAATTCAGCAAGTAAACCTGCCTCCACTGCCAGTGCTAGTTTGCCAAAATATGTCAAACACAGGTTTTGTTGGTATTTGTATGACATGCAAAGATTTGTGATGAAATGCTCAACCTTTCTAAACTATGGAGAGAATATCTTGTAGGACTTCTGTTGCAGTGTGTTATGTGGGAACTCATCCTAATGTTTTAATGTTCTATATTATACTTTCTTCCTTCTTTTCTTGTCCTCTTATGCAAGTCAAACACATGCAGTGGCTTCCTCAGAAAGAGATCTAAATGTCTGATGTGTATTTCTGAGAACATTCAACAGGGGCATCAAGGACAACTTATTAGACAAATATGGCAAATATCAAATGCTTCCATACTCTTGTAGATACACAAAACTTTTTGGAGCCTTTAGGAGGCCTACTGCAGAATGATGTAACCATACCATCTTGAAGGGAAGAGATGGCTTCCTAGTGATGCCAGAACTATCCTAGAAGGACTGGAGATTTATAGAGCTGTAAATTTTGTAGTCTATCCTAACTCCATGGTCCCACAGTACAGAACTAGGGTCCAAGACAAGTAATAGAGATTTTTGCTCTTGTTCTCCAGCAAGACTCACCTGGTGAAATGTTTCTGTCTCTAAAAATTGCATTGGGTTGAGCTAGAGGCTTTGGGTGCTATTATCAAAGCCCTTACAGGTTTTGAAAACAAAAAAATATACTTCAAACAGTAACTGTCTTTCAGAAAATTAGGTTGTCAGTGGTAAGCCTGCATTTTCTAGAGGCCACCATATTTATTGTGGATTCTGAGGAAAAAATGCATTGTGACTGCTCAGTGGACCCAGTGGTTTCCAAAAACAATAGATCAATGCAGAAGTGTGACACAACAATTCAGTACATATACAGCACATGTTGCATTTCCCGCTCATAATGGATTAATTACACTCACAGAAAAGCAGTATTAATACTTGTGCATCACGGGCAGTCTGTGTGCATATGGTCAGTCTGGTGCTTGAAAATGTACTCTGCCTTTGTCAAATGTCTTCTACATATGTACATCAGTAATCTGATGGAAGAGATCTAATGGGTAACAAGGAAGCTAAGGAATATAATTGAGTAAATGACATTACAGGAAAAATAACCTAACTTGTCACCAAGTCCCCAAAATTATATCCAAGAAGTTAATTTTTCTGGCTGAATAAAGTGTGCCTATAGTCTTCATATGGTCTGCTCTTTGCAGGCTGCCTTTGGTTATGACTTAAAGTGATAGAAGCAGCAACTTGGAACAATGAGTAAAGTGCAGGGCAGATATATGACATTATAATTTCTACTCTTAAACAGACCAAAACCCTCTTTCCTTAGAGTTATTTTGGTAGGGATGGGAAGATGTGATCATCTTTATTTTGGGGAACTCCCCTTTTTTGCCACGGTTTCTGAAACCAAACTTGAATAACATGGGACAGTCCAGAAAATTCACATACTCGTTGTAACAATAGAAAGCCAGCCTGGGAAAGGTGAGGGCAAGAGAGACCTCTCTCCACATCACTGTATTCAAAAGAAAAAACACTGTCCTCCTCCTAACATGTCTCCAAACCTAGGGACTTTATGCATTTCTGAGGCATTGTCATCTGAAATTAACCTGGACAATTGGGTTTCTTTAGCCAACATGCTCAACTAGAGACTATGTCCCTCCTCACTGCAGGATCCCAGGGTCAAGAGAAAAAGGAATGGCATATGTGTTCAAATTCACAGAGGCTCAAATATCTTACTGATTTGACATGCATATGGATTGCACATTACTATATTTTTCTTTTACAGATATGAATTTTTCAAACTCCTGTATTGTATGAACACTGATTTTTTAATAGGTTTTAGATACACTGTATCAGCTGACTATAAGAGTATGACCTATTTTTTACTTATATGTCATTTAATAGATCAATGTGTCAGGTGAGTTTAGGGGGAAATGTTCCTTGAAATATTACAAATATCTAATGAAATTTTGCTGTGAGCTCAGCATGGCTGGAAGCACAGTTCTTGCAGTCATATTTTGACACACAAGACTTGCAACAACACTCTGTGAAAAGTTCCCAATAGAAAACCAAATGTTTTTCTTTATGGAATCTCAGTGCTCAATGTGTCAGGTGAGTTTAGGGGGAAATGTTCTCTGAAATATTACAAATATCTAATGAAATTTTGCTGTGAGCTCAGCATGGCTGGAAGCACAGTTCTTGCAGTCATATTTTGACACACAAGACTTGCAACAACACTCTGTGAAAAGTTCCCAATAGAAAACCAAATGTTTTTCTTTATGGAATCTCAGTGCTCAGTAGCTTGCTGGTAACCAGCTTATAGACCTCTGTCTAGCCGGGCATGCTCATTACCAGCATCCTCTGTGTTACAGCCAGGCTATGTGAACTCTTTAGCACACTCCCAGAACTTTGTGAACCCTTTAGCACACTCCCAGAACTATATACCAGGAAAGATGCCTATGGAGAGGTTATCATGGCAGGCTCTATTTCTGCTGCAATTGCCAGCCTAGTGACTGGATCATCAAATGCCTTTACATGCTTCCTGTCCCCCACTTCTACACAGTAGAAACATCTGCAACTTGGCAGAGAGATAACGTTTTAAATACTGTGTGATAAAGGGTAATATATACTTCCAAGAAGTAATGACTTTGGGACAGAAGAAGCTGGAAGTGACAGATATTATACCCAAGCATAAGATATCAGATAGTCCTTATTCTAATAAATATTGGAAGGAATAGTGCTCTGCTCAAACGTATGAGCCCAAAAATTACATGCATGTAGAAGAAAATTATTTGAAAATTATTATTTCAAAATGGACAGTTTCAGTGCAGAACTTGGCAATGCAAGTTAACATTGAACTTGATGACATTAGATTTCTTTTCCAACCTAAGCATCTTTATAATTCTAAGAAGGTCTCCACATTGCTTCTCTTGGTAGATTGTTCAAATACTGAACAGCTTTGCTATGATGTTCTTCACAGTTCTTGAGAACAATGCTAGAAAAATCTTTATAATCTTCATTTTTATGAGTTTATCAAAGTAACCTGTCTAAATATGGAAAAATAGTGGTTGTCACTTCTGCCTTTTGAGTCTTACCATTCCTTTATTATTTTTGAGATTTTTTTCCCTCCTTCAAAACTTTTTCTTCCTTCTTTTTGGTACTATAAGCCATTGGTTGGATTTTTGTTTTTTTTTTTCTTTGTGAAATCCTGATTCCTGTAGACAAAGCCAGAACTGTACACTGTGTGAAGCATTTGTGTAGTTGTTCTGTTTTTTAAAGTATGTATTTAACCACCACTGTTGATCAGTGGGAGAGCACTGGATTATGTGAGTCCTTACCGGAATCAAAACAACCATTTTTACTGTTTCTTGAATTCTTAACAAACTTGTGCATTTCAAGCCTACTAAATTAGAATGTCTTCTTTTAATTTCCCTTACTTTTGGTTGTGGCAGGTGGATTTATGCTCAATTTTTTGTCCAAATAATTTTATTAATAGTCTTATTGTCATATATGTCCTCCTTCCTTCAGGATCTACAAGATAATACAGAAAGTTTAGGTTGTTTTCAACATATGTTTCCCACTTCATGTGGTTTAAAGTTTTCAGTGGTATCAATTTGCAAATTTTCCTATGCAAGTGAAAATCAGTTAAATGACCTGTGAATGGGAGGGACTATGTAAATCTGAATCTTCTCAGAACCTTTTAGGCACTTCACTTAAGGGGGGAAGTTTCTTACTGCCTTTAGTACATTTATGTCAAAGGAATAATCACTTCCTAATCTATAATCCACCCTCCTGAAAGGTAACTGGTCTGTTTCTGTATTCTGATTTGTCCTTGGAAAAACATTTTAAGAGCTCTCACAATGACTCCAAATAGACTTAACTTTTTTACTTCTGAAACAACTTGCAAACATACCATTTCCAATATACCTGCAGAACTTTTTTTCTGCAAATCCCATTGTAAAAGCAGATCTGTCTGTGGTCAGCCTTGTGATGTGTTATGAAGGGCCTGAATTTGCAATTTAAACCAGTGAAGTATCAGTCAGAATGAGATAGGTGTTTTGGACGTCCCCTTTTCTATGTGTGCACTATTTTACTTTGGGTTTCAAGTGGGATATTTGACCACTACTAAGTTAAAACAGCAGGCTGATTTGGATGCACACACAGGTTTGTTGGCTGATTGCTTTTATTTCACCTCTTTTCCCTTTAATTTCTGGGTGAACCAACATTTGTGCTCCAAGTATGTCACCATTGCTAGAGATGCCTTTTACAGCCATAGCAGGTATGAAAGGCAAAGGAAAGAGCAGCAGTACTTCTCCATTCCAAAAGGTTCTCCACAATTGTTTCAATTTCCCCATCTGGAACTCAAACACTTGTCAAGGAACCTAGACCTGAAATCAACTCCTCCTGCAAACTGTGGAGACAGAAGAATCTGTTAAGATGGTGGCCAAATAGCCAGGCTGTGCTCTTTGCATTAAAGATTCTCCATTCTTCTTATTGAAGCTGTGTTACTTCACAGAAAAAAAATCATGAGTCATTGGGCCAGAGTGGTTGGCCCCTGTATGAACATAAGGCACCATTTATTTTTCCAGATTCCCTTTAGAAGAAATGGGCTGCAACCACATTCTACAGGGTATCTTGTCCTAGTAGCTGGCAAGTATGCAGTTTGTTCTCCAAACAAGACCAACAAAGGACCAAAATGAAGGACAGTCTGGATTTAATTCATAACTTGATTAATAATTTCTGAATTATGATTAGCCGTGGATTTGAACAAGACATTTGGATATTTGAAGTGGGACAGTCAGAGGTCTAAGGATGACCAGCAGCTGAAAAGGCAATGTGGATTTTTTTTCATTTCCCCAGTTTTGGACTCTAGTTCACCAAATTCTCACTTCAAGAACTAGAGGACAGGGTTTTAACTGCTTTGTTTGTCCTAAAAATTAGTTGAATTTAGGTATCTAAATCCAGGAGAACAGCACAGCAAGTTTCATGTCTCATATACCAGTGAAAGTGAATAGGATGAGGCTCAAGATTAGAGGATGCTTGAATGCATGCAGTAATCATAGCTGATAGCACTTTGGGGAATTGCAAGAAGGCAGCAAGTGTGACTCACTGCAGTGGGCCACTAGGCAGGCTGAAAGATGTGAGAGGAAAGGCATTTTGGAATCACAGTCTTGTCACTTTGAATTTTGTTCTTTCCCTTCACTAAATTAGTATGAATGTTTCTTTCATGATTTTTCTGACTAATTTTTTCTTGTATGTTTTTATTTCAGATTTTATCTGTCATATTCCATCTTTCATACTCCTTTTTTCTCTTTTCTAATTTGCATTAATTTGTCTAGCAGTATAACAACTTCCTTTTACAGTGCTGGCATACAGTTTGTTTTTTTTCTCTCTTAGAAAGATGCATAATGGGCTTCTAAATTTCCATTTTTAAAGCCTGCAATACTTCTAACAGCACTAACTACAACTCACCAACAAAATGTCTTAGCAGCTCTGGAACACTGACAAGAGATCCACTTCCAAGCCTGGGTTATGATTTAGTTCCACAAAATTTGTAAACTTTTAAAGCTCTGAAGATGTTCAGCATTTTCTTCTTTTAGGAGGAAAAGGAACAGATTTAGACAATTCCTTGGACAAATTACAGTAATATATTACTGTAAAGTGCGAAGACATCACAAGCTTTTACAAGCACATTTGGTCTTGCCAACATCATTAAAATAGTATCATCCAAATAGACTGTGAGCATTCAGGGTCCAGTGACAAAAATGAAAACAAAGTCCATTAGGATCCTTACAGCACTAAAAGTCTAGCACTGAGCATAATTTACATCATCAGTGTTTGCCCGTGACCCAATGTTTGTGCTGGCCTACTGGCGTGTATTATGTGAGTGAAGTGCTCCATCTGCTGCGTGCCCAGGCAGGCAAGCCAGGCACTCAGGCACTTTGTGATATGTGTTCACACACCCCTCAGGGCTTCAGCACTCTCTATTAGGTTCATTTGCAAGCACAAAAACTGCAAGTGCTCAGTCACCTGGTGATCAGCCAAAGCAAAAAGCGATAAACCAAAACGAAAACCAAATCAAAACCAAAACCAAATCAAAATGAAAACCAAAAACAGAAACAAAAACTAAAAAAAAAAAAAAAAACCTCGATTAACAACAACCAAAAACAAAACAAAAAAAAAAAGAGGCACAGATGATAGGGTTGCTTGTCTTGTGTAGGAAGTTCCTACAATGCCTTACAGTTAGCAAACAGTGCACTTGGGAGCATCACCTTCCTGTGTGACAGGGATATTTTAGCATTACCTATTCAAGCATTATGTCAATGTGCAGTGATTTGAATATGCTTAATTATTTTCCCACTAGACACCATTGAATCATCCAGTACACCAGTGTGCAACAACCCAAAATTCAATTAGTACTAGAGCTCCGCAGACGTTCTGGAGGCTGCATCCCTAATTTTTTTTTTAATAGTTCTTTGCATTTAGATTTAGTATATATTTTAAGGTAGATCACTTGTCTTGGTTTATTCTGAGATTCTTATTTCTATATGAGCAATTTCTGAACTAGCAACTTCTTCCTTTGTCACAGCAGGTTCTGCTACATTTTCCCTTCAGGGCTAGCTATGGTGAACATGTAAACACACTCGTTTATCTAGACAGAAGAAGGAGATTCTTTAATCTTTCAATATAAACTGGTTTTCCCATTTGGAAAAAAACCTCAATCTACTATCCCTCCAAATAAATATATAACTGCAGTACCAAACACTTAAGCATTTTTTTTTCCATTGAATTTACAACTGTGTTAAAATAACAGTATTTCACATTGAAAATAAAAGATGCATTTTGTGTTTTGTGGTCATATTGAGGGCTGGGAAATATGACCTACTTAATAAGGCTAGAACAGGCAAATACCAGCTGGTTATTCCAGATTTCTAAAGTTTTTTGTTTGTTAAATGTGAGGTGGTGCCTAAAATGTGCTGAGCAAGTAGCTGACACTGCTGAAATCTCACTTTTCTAGCATATAAGAAAGAATTTTGACTTTGGATAATGGACTTGAAAAATAATTGTATTTTTTTTCATTAGTCTAGATAAAATAAAGTTTATGTTTGGAAAGTCCTTGTTGTGGTTATGCTTATGTTTGTTGCCTGGTTTTAAACAAAAGGGGGAGATACTTAGATGTTAGGAAGAAATTTACCCAGAAGGTAATGAAGCTGGAACTGGAATATGTTGCCCAAAGAGGCTGTGGATGTACCATCCTTGGAAATGTTCAAGGCCAGGTTGGATGGAAATGTGAGTAACTTGCTCCCGTGGGGGTGGCATCCCTGTCTGTTGTGGGTGGGGGGAAAGGGCAGGGGGTGGAAGGAGGGTGAAGGGCAAGGAGAGGTAGCAGGGAGGAGCAGTTGGAATAAATGATCTTTAAGGTCCCTTCCAACCCAAGCCATTCCATGATTCTGTGATTTCTCTTTGGGTTTTTTATTTTCCCTTTGATTTTCCTTTCCACACAAAACAAATTTCTAATAATTTTTCTGTCTTTTGAGAACTTAAAGGGATCAGAAATGCACAGGATATCAGATAATATCCAAAACAGAAGACATGCTTACAAGTCAGAGTTTGGTACAGCTCTCCAGTCACTCAAAAGAATGGATTGAGTAGAACTGACCTAACATGAGAGGTTCAAGGCTACCTGTGTAACATAAACACCTCAGTCTGAATGCTGAGGATAGGGGAGCTAGCCAAGTTTCGGATGTGTCTTTGACAGGGAACATGGTTGCAGCAATCAGTGACAAGTACTCAGAGACCCCTTAGGTATCTGTGGTATCAAGTGTTCTACTCATGTTTGATACACAACAAATCAGATATAGAAAGAAGGAAATACAGAACAGCCTGGCTGGAAACCTAGGACTCTCACTTTTCTCCCACACCACAGATTGCACTTCATTCCCTCTCCCCCTCATCCAGACGTTACCAGCTTCCAACAGGCTTGAACTCCTCTCTCGTGTATCTGTACATCCCAAGAGTCTGCAAGCTGTCACTTCCAAATGGTTTAGCAGGATAACCAGCAGGCTTCTTCATCACCACCAGAGAGTTCTTGTGGGAAGCCAGCTGGTCAGTCTTTCTAGTCTGGTCTAGCCTTCCCAGGCTTCAGAAAAGGATTTTCTCTCTTCATACTGTGCTTTTAGATTCTAAAGCAAGATCAAAATGGCTGCATTGATTCTTGATACCGGCAAATAAATTGTTCTGGGGTTACATAAGACACAGAAGATATCACATTATAGTGAATTTATCACAGTGAAACAATTTATTGGAAATTACTCAGAGCTTTTCTTGGAGAGCAGTAGTTCAAACCTGAAGGAAGCATGGGCTACATCTTAGCAGAAACACAGATTTTAATAACTTGACTAAAGGACGCCTGGATCACTGTGATCTACTCAGGAAATCTGTAACAGCCCAGGACTACCAGACATGATGTTTCTTGAATCCCTGAATTATTTAGAGAACAAGAGCTGAAGTCTAGATTTAAGATCAAAGGTCTTATTAATCTCATATTTGTATAAACTACATGGTTTTCTTGAGGGTCCTTCTCCTAAGTTAGCGTGACCCAGCAGGCATTCTTCTTGTCTCCCCATAAAGTTTTGTCTTGAATCAGGTTCCTACTTGGAAAATATTTTCTAAAAAACAAACACTGCAAATAAAAATAGCAGTAACTAAGGGAAACTAAATAGAAGACTGAAAATAAAATGCAAGCTATCAGGCACCAAAGTGTCTGAATACTGTATACTGGTGTGTCTATCCTGCAGGGAACACAGTTGTGAGCTGATTGTTGTGAAGACATAAATTTTCACCATACCAAGATGTGTAGGAAAAATAATGGTCCACTAATTCAGCTGGGGGGAGTGGGGAACAAAATAAGGCAGAGAAGTATTTGGATACACAAGATTTCCTTCAGATTTGGACAGCTTTTTCTCTGTCTTAGTAGAATTTTCTCATATCCAGTAAGCATTCCCAGGGAGAGCCTGGAGTAAAAATCTGAGAACCACAATCCCAATTCTGAATACTCCCTGAAGCTAACTGGTTATGATCACAACACTATTAAAGTCGAACACAACACATGAATGGAACTAATTCTCACCTTGTGAGATGGTGGTACAGCTGTATCCCTCACTTTACAGTAGGGATTTCTGTCTTGTCTGAATCTTTAAGCTTCAGATAACATTTTCAGGGGGCCAAGACTCACCCAACACCACATGCTTTAGACAGAAGGAAATCTGGACACACTGCACTGAAAACCATGGATCCACACTGGAGGGGAGGTGTCCCACCACAAGTTTGACAAGCTGTATTTTTAGTATAAGTTCACTTTATGACGGAGAAATTCAGAATTCTATAATCAGAGTGACTGGGAATGACAGTATGCTGAGTGGAAGTTAGTATTATTGGTACTATTTGTCTACTTTGGCTGTTTGGAAGGGGTGAAATGGAGAGAGAATACAAGTGCAATATGAAAAAAACTGCTGAACAGTCACAAGAAAGCTTCTGAAGAATAGTGAGTGTGATTCAATTTAACTCCTAAGGTTATGTTTCCACATTTAGATATCCATGTGTGATTCAAGTGCCTAAACTCCCATCACAATCTGCAGATAAATGATCAACAGCATTTAACAGTTAGCAGAGAGAAATTCAGTTGTCCAGATACTAGGAATCTTATCCTGAGATAAGATCCTACACAATGAGTTCAGAAAAATATGGAGTTTGTCAATAGTGATAAAAAGCTGGTCCCTGCTTAGATAATACCTTCAGGAACCAGGACCTCACAGCAGTAAAATGCAACAATAATCACTATTCCTGAGAGAAGCATGCTCTTCTCTCTCCTTTGCTGGCAAAAAAATGCCCTGACAGGAGCAGAAGAAGATACACAATCTTTGCTACAGACATCTGAAAATTTGGCAATGTTCTCAGAAAACAGGGATACTCTGGGCAGAGACAGCATTGCATGGCCATGTGTGCCATGGAGCAGAGAGTCCCAAGGGAAGCTCTTGAGGCAAGAGGCTCTGCACAGCCTGGAAGGCCAGTCCCTATCTGAAGTAACATAAGGCTTTGAACCTGCTACACATCCCGTAGAAATCGATGATAATCCTTTCTCTTCCATGGGTTTGTTATGCCATTGCTGTCATTGCCCTGTTCCTACACACTTCATCCTGCCTTCTCCCTGCCTCAGTTGCACCCACCCACTGATCCCTCCCAGGAAAATAAAAGGTTGCATGAATTTGCAGGCTCTATCTTTGTGCAAGGAACTTAGATATTTAATATGCAGCTTGCAGCCATTGCTCCCAGCTTCAATAACCATCTGGAGAAGTTTTGAAGATCACTGACATGCTGGAGAAGTGGACCTGATTGAGAAATGATGTTCAACAGCTGCCAAAGGGGGAGGGGGATTGGAGCTGAAAGTTTTCACTGATGGCTCCGGCATTGCCCCACAGTGCTACTAGCAAGTAAATATATGTCAGAATCTACTGATCTTGCCCAGTTTGCATTTCATAAATTAAAATGTATCAGCTGTTTCTTAACATTTTATTTTCGGTCTACTTTTGGTCATAATTTGGCCTAAGGACTACATCTGTGATGAATTCCTTGTAACAGGACCTTGCCATTTGGACTACAGTTGTCATCAAAATATTCTACTGTGCTCACACAGGCTGAGAGAAATATATTTTTTAAAATATTCTATCATTCAAAAATTAGTTTAAAAAAATCACTATTGCTTATTGAGTTGAAAAATAGTCTGTGTTGAAATTCAGTTTCTGCCTTGCTCTGATTTGGAATGTTTATGTGTCTGTGTGTATATATATAAACATAAGCACAACCACACAATAGCAGGGATACATATAGACAGTAAATAAACCTGTGTAATGTAGTTTTCCAAAATGCAACTTCTCCTCAATTTTAATATTACATAGCAGCTTGAATACAACTGCAAGTGTTTGTTCTGAAGTATTATTTTCTCAATTCTTATTTACATTTAGAGATCAGGTCTTTTATCAAGCTGTATGCTTTGTTCTACAAAAGGTGGTGATTCAGGTGCAAGGTTCTGGAGAGAGATTTTCACGTCACACTGAAAGGTCCCACCTGCCCTCTGAACACCCCTGTGCCTTTCACAGCCCTACAGCAGGCCATGTGTGTATCAGTGTGCCCAGGCTGCTGAGAATGGTGGCCCACCAAGGCCAGCACCTTGGGAAGAGCTCCACTTCCAGGAGCTGCAGCTGTGGTCTGCTTGAGATGTGTTGCAGAAGGGGCAGGGAAGATGTATGAAATGAAGGTGGCTCATCACTACTAGCTTCTAATGGATTTCAGGAGGGCTATCCCTGTGGAAAATGGAAAACCAAAGTTGTCAGGAGATCAAAGGAGAGCACTAAAACCAAAACAAGGATGGTTGTGACATTATTGTCTAACAGGCTACAGACCAAAGCCACCCACTGTGCTGTCCCTGTTGGCTGTGATCACTCTGACACAAACTTGGGAGCTGTGGTCAGTGTGGAATGCAGGAGTGAGGTCATTGCTTTGCCTTTGTATAGCTGGGCAAGTACGCTGTTGTCCAGCTTTCTTATGATTCCCTCCCACCCCAACACATGTTTTTCCTGAGTATTTGAGTCACAAGAGATCTAAAATACCCAAGAGCTTTATCAGTCTCCTTCTCCCTATCCCATATGTCTGTCCCTGCTGGGGAAAGGCAGGGTGTGAGAGGCTATGTGGGAATTTGGCTGTCAACCAGGGCAGATTCACCACACACCAGAGTAGAGGTTCCAGAAGTTTGATTGACTGCTCCCTAGACAACAATAGGATTTCAGGTGTTGGACTCCTGCTCCAAGCATAAACAAGCAACTCAGTCACCAAATATTATCTTTTGCTTTTCTAAATGCTTCTTCAGTTCAGTGTCACTTCTATTCATCTGTGGAGATCTATGATGAAGTGTCAAGCAAACACAGCATGGTGTGGAAACTGCTTACCACAATACCTATGCAGAATAAGGGGTATGAGGTCAGCAAATTAATAGAAGATGGGAATTGTTCCCATTTGTTTTTCTTCAGATAATAGATGTCTCTGTACCAGTGAGAGCAGTGGGATGGGACAGCATCATCCCGTTGCTCCAGGGGTAGTTTTTCACTGCCAGGTAGCTCTGTGATATCTGTGCTAGCTCTTCATAAACTATTTCAGGTACTAGGTCAGAGCTCCTGAGCTGTGACCACAAGGCTGGAACGATAGATTAGCTCTTTGGAGCTAAGAGCCCATGGAGCTCTTTGGCGTACCTACGCTTACTTGCAAATTGCAACTTCTTTGCCCCGTCTTTCTCACATAATTTTTTTAAGGCTTCATGTTATCAGTGCTTTTCATGGGAAAGGCAGGCCCCACAAAAGCCTGTGTGAGAAGGAAAGTGAGAAGGAAAAGACAAGAAGGTCTAGGCCCCAGGGCAACTTCTAGTAAGTGATACCAGAAATACTTTTCTGAGGAAGCATATTTCTGTTTCAAAAATCCATGGTAGAAGAGACCTGTTTGCCTCTTCCAGTTCCCATTCACCCCACTAACCATTCCACAATATGTTTCACACTTTGACAACTTTGGCAGCTTTGACATCTTTGCTGCTTTCATATGCTGGTATGCACAGTAGTCCATGGGTAATAATCTCCTGTTGTCCAAGAAATCATGTGGTTTCCAGGGACAGGGAGCAGGGAGCCTTTTCCAATGACAAGGGGTTCCTTCTAGTCAGGGTAGCACAGCCCCAGTTCCATGCCAGAGGGGAGTGGTGGGTGTAGCAAAGCAGAGGGAGGTGAAGAGTATTGTCTGTTTTGGGGGGGTTCCAGGGTGAGGAATAATGTGACTTTCCTTATGCACTCTGTCATTAGTATTGTTGCTGTTACTATTCCTTTTCTTATATCATTGCAGTTTCCAGTAAATTTTTCTTACCTTAACCCATGATCTTCACCTTTTGTGTCTTCTCTCCAGTCACCCTCAGGGGAGGGGGAGAGGAAAGCAGGGGGAGCAAGACAACAGTGCTGGTTTGGAGAGTCTTGGTGGGGGCACAAAATTGGGACGCACCATTCTCAAACCACAACAGCTTTCTAAATGCAAAAGAAACAGACATAGAAAAAAATGACAGCCACCTCAGGAATACTCACCTGAGACATGAAAAGCCCAGAGTTTTCCTCTTTTGCCATCTTCAGCTCCTCAGCTAAGTTGTGTCAGCCTTTTCCCTTGATTTACGCTGAACTTCAAACATGCTCAGTCCTTTCCTGTCTTCACTGATACGTTTTACTGCCTGAAAGTGGTCACTGCTCACAATATTCAAACAATGGATTTTTCTTGTTTTCTCACTGGCCCAGTGAACATTTAACATTTTGATACAAGCTATTTTTGTTACAGCTCCCAGAGGAGAAATTAGGGAGGTAGCTACACCTTCAGGTCTGCCATTTAGGTGTATCAGGTTCAAGTCTGAGTCATGTGGGAGCCAGAGAACAGACATTCTGGTGCTGTTCTATTGGAGATCTATCCTACACTGAAACTGCTTCACAGTGCATATCACTACAACTTCAGGATTCCTGCACAAATTTGAGTTTTTAAAAGAATAAAATCATGACCAAGTGCCTCTTCTGTGCACTTCCACCTTTCTGGCTTTTAATAACTCTTAGCAGCTGGGAATTGATTTGGAAAACCCAACAGCAGAAAAAAAATTGCTTAGTTGGAAGGATGTTCAGCTTCTGCTCCAATTTTTTGATCAAGCTCTCATTTATCCTCATAGTCTCTGGAGTTACTGATTCTTTGAACCTGGCTGCTATTCCACATAAGCAGTGTTTTATGTATAATCAACTCCTTTATTACATAACAACCAGTAACATCTGAAAGCTTTAAACATATCCTAACATTTTAATGATAGCAAGGAAAGATTTATGGGCAGAGTAAATATCTTTTATTGGTCCAATGATGTAGTTGGAAAAATGCAGACTTGCTTTTGGGCACCCAAACCTTTTTCCAGATACGAAATAGAAGCTGCAAAATTGTGGCTTCATGTATGCCATTTCTTCTGGTTCTGAAGCAGATCATGCTTGTCTGAAGTCTTGCTTGGATTCTCTGCAGTGCAAGTAGACAAAGTAAGAAATCCCTGCAAATCTTAATTTGATAATACCCTTAGATCACCATGGTTACATTACACAACTATTTTAGAATACTATCAAATCCATTATAAACTGAAATAGCCATATGCTTGATGGTCTTGCCTTTGAGTTGTCATATTACATTGCCTTGTTTTCAAGTAATATCTTACCACAAAAGTCCTTCTAACCAGCCTTTGTAGATACATAATATTTGATGTTATTGCCTAAGTTGTATTTCTTTTTTTAAACCCATAAAATATGTTTACTTGCTTTTAGGTTTCCTCCGTGAAATTTTCTCCTTAAAGGAAAATGCACCATCTGTGGCATAATTTGTAGCTGCTTATTTGAGGCAGACTGTTCAGAAGGAAGTAAATCTTTCCACATTTTAGAAAGCTTGTGAGGGAAGGAATTTATCCACATTTAGCAGACACTGGGGTAAGTACATTCTTCTGGAAGCCGCAGGTTTGGGGGCAATAAATCCTTCAATTTCTATTAGACAGGAGGCAATAAATCCTTTGATCTCTATCACACTCTATGATTTTACTCCATTTCACTGAGGTACTGTCTCCATTTTCCCATTTTCCTGGGATTAATTTATCCTCCTTTTCTAGGTTACTACCCCTTTTTTTAATTAATTGGTTGTACTTCTCAACTGTTCACTATAAGGGCATGGCATTCAGTTATATTATCAGTTAAGAGAGAAAATACTTTTTTTTTTCAGCTTTCATCATCTGGGTAAGAAGTTGTACCAGTGTATTTCCTTTCTTTAGAGTACCAAAGTATTTTTTTTTTTAATGGGCAGGCGTCCTTAAGCTTTTTGAAAGAAGGTATTTCTTGAAGAACTTTTTTTGTACTTTTGGCCAATTTCAAATCTGACATACTCTCTTACATCTAACTACAAGTGTCAGTAGGCTTACTGTTGGCCTGAGAAACACTAGAAATCTAATATTTTAGTTTGAAAATCTGGAGGAACAGGTTTTCCATATTAATTCAGCACTATTTTTATCTGCAGCTTTGACTATGATGCCAGTAAATAAATGTAATTGACAAATTTTAGCAGCACAGAATATCTCAAATGCTCAGAAGTTACCTTATTTTTTCTCATTTTTCCACTGCCTTTTGTATTTTTATTAAAAATGAAAGCATTTTCCAAAATCCATTTAAAACAGAATCATCCCAGTCCGAATTATCCCTTAAAACTCTATCTAAGGAGAACCCAGATGGGGAAGAGGATTTTAGAATGAAATCTTCATCTTCTAGCATAGGAGTGGAAGTTTCTAGCCTCCTTTATTTCTGTCAAACAGTGACACCCGGTGGTCAGTCGGGCTGAGGCTTTGAGCCGTCCAGCCCCAGAACCTGCCTCTGCCCATGAGATGAGGCAGAAAGGAGGAGGGTTTCTGCCAGCCAGGTGTCTAATTAGCAATGACGGGGACTGACTAGCAAATGAAACAAGCACATGGTCGGATATATAAAGCGTAAATACACTGAGAGATCCATCTTGCATCTTTTTTTCTTCTGGTGTTTAATAGCATCATATTAGACTGGAGATGTTTATCTGTTCCCCTAAGGATAGGAAATAATTTAAATTTTGCTTATAAATATGTCAAGTATTCCCTTCTGTCACTGCATTCTTGTACAGCTGGTAAGCTGGGGACAGTTTCCAAAAACTGCTCTACAGGGTGAAACAGTGTTGTCAGACTTTATAAACCATCTGGAACAGCAAGCTGCTTTTCATGCCCTGAAATTCCCAAGCCCTGTTTTTTTACACCACATGTAAAATTGATATCTTCCTATAAAAGTATAAGACTTAACCTATGAAACTATAATAAGAAGTTCCAGACTTTTGATTAAGTTTTTGATCTCATTACCGAGGTGGAAGGCATGTTTCACACACGACTTACAGCACCAAATACATTGCAGCAGCCACAGCAATTCCTCAGCTGTGCCACTCTCCAGCTCCTCAGGGCTCTTCCCTGCCCATCAGTGCCCTGGCACATGGCACTAGCAAACAACAGTTCTACAAATTAAACTTAGGGTCCAGTTTATTATCTTGCCTAGAAAAAAATTTTAGACAGAGACATTTCATGACCTTTGCCAGAAAACTTTCTCCAAACAGCTTGGAATAGGCAAGACTCATCCAATACATCCATGACTCGTTTATGAAGGGTTCTCCAGATTACAAGTTAGGCTGTGGATAACAAAAGTGCCTTTCAAGTACAGCCAGAAAGGGGACTACTGCGAGCAGGACTGGTGGGGTTTTGCATGAGCTCTGCTCACACAGACAATGGATTGTTCACTAAAAAATAGAGCCTGTTCCCTGGTTCATTCATTCTTCTCCCAATCTCTGTTTTCATCCCATGTGCTAAAAAAGTTGGTAAGACCCTGTTTTCTGGTTTCATCAATAAGGAGAGCTAGCATTCTATTAAGCTGGCTTTACCCTATTAACTCTGCACTTTCCTTCTTTTGTGTCTCTAAATGAATGGCATGACCAAGCGTAGTTATAAAACTTCTTTGCTATAATGAAAGATTTACCATTTTCTTATTGATTCTTTTCTGATTATCTAAATTAAAGTTGTGAAATGGAATTAAAGACAAGAGGCTAGCTGAAGTGTGTATATGTATATATATACTTATCTAACAGGATATTTCTGATTTTCCTCATAGTCAAGATTTTGAAACATGCGGTTATATTCAAAAGAAACTCAAATATGCTATGATAATAAATGCATAGTAAGACACTCAGGTAGCCATAAATACTTCATAATGATGCCAGGCAATGCCATGTTACTGTAACAAAGATATGTTTATAGTGTCTGAATGGATTTTAGTGATTTAGAGAATTTTCATGCAAGGTAAAATCAATATTAAGAGTGTTTTCATTAAATTTAAGGAAAGGAGGAGAGTGACTTGGCATTCGTGTTGTTTGTAAATATTTTTTTCAAGTCTTTCTGACCTTCATACATTAAAATCATGCTGTAGCAATAACAAAAGCCAGATACTCAAAAATTACTGTCAGTCCACACTTGAACTTAATTCCTGAGGAAATAATTTGCTGCAATAACATCACCGGGCAAAAGAGGTAGCTTCTAAAATGACTTTCAAATAAAATGCAGGAGCTGTTTGGACCAGTGCTCTGAGGTCTGAATTTCCATCCAAAGTAAAACATCAAGTCAATAAAAGGCAAGTTATTTGTTCAACCAGAAGAAAATAAATGCTTATGTATGTTAGTTTGACTGTGCTAAATCACTGTGGTCTTGTTTTCATGATAGTTACTTCTGCATGGAAATGCATTGCTTTCAGGGAAAACTAGAATATATATCTGTCATATTCATCCTTGGTTTACTCTTTTTTCTGTAATTGCTACTTTTCAATATCCTTTTCTTCCTTGTTTCTTCCTTTTTTTTTCTGCTGCCACATCTGTTTGTCCCATTAGTCTCTATACTCTAAATATGTCTTCCCTGAGTTTCTGTCCCTCCTTCTTCTATCTTCCTTCCTTCAGTCTTTCCCCCTTATATAACTTGCTATACTTCTCTTCCCTGGACTAAGTAATGCTTCATCCTTACTTTATTTTTTTTCTAAATCCTATCAGGCAACTAGCTATTCAGTTATTTTGAAAGTACCATTATAGCCTCAGAGTTTCTAAATTCTACTTAGTAGCTTTTTAAATGCCCTCAGTATAACTTTTTTTGTCTTTATTTCTTTCCAAAAAGCTGAAGAAAGAAAAGTTCCTGCACATAGACTGAGCATCTATTCAGTCATTTCTGAAGAAAGAGCATAAAAAGAAGGAAACATCAACAGTTAGTAGAAACTTTTGGAGTCCCTGTATATGAGTGTGCTTGCATATATGGCTGTTCCAACCAGGTGCATTTTTATTTTTCATTATTAATTTTCTGCCCTTTGTCTCATTTCTATCGTCATCCGGTGTTAACTAGTTGGCTGAAATGTTTTGTGTAATTGAACTAAGCAACCATGTTGATAATAAGACAGAGCCCTAAAGGTCCCAAATTCTGTAGCCTCAAAATACTTGCAAATTTTCCTTGTTGCTGAATGCTGCCCCTGGCAGACAAAATTCATTTTGTGCTCCATTAGGCTCTTCTGTCCTCAGTTTTCTCATGCCTGCCCCTATTTTTCCTTAGCTGCCTTCTATAGGAGCTTCTGTAGCACTTAGCATCAAAAATGCAGTTCTTCAGAAAAACCTGTCAACTCATGAATTTAAATCTGAAAAAATTACACAGTAGTACCAGCTTGGGGCAATGTATCCTCTACATAAAGAGACCTTTTTATCTTTGGATGTTGGTCCTTGTGGCCAATTACTAAACCCATCTTTCCAACTTATTTTTATCATGACATGATAACATAGTGGCTGTCACAAAGACCTGTAACATATCCAGCGTTAATTCTGCTGATGCACAATTTTGCTTTAACATGCAACTCAAAAATTCCTAAAAGATGCCAACAAACACATCTTTTACTGTAATTCCAAGGGAACATGCCTCCCTTGGATCTTTTCTTTTTTAACCAAAAAAAATTAAATAGAATTAAATATTTGTAAAGAGAAGCCAGAAAATTCACATGCACGTTTCACTGCCTTAAAATGTCAAAGAATTTAAATTGCATCATTGTGCAAAACAAGCGTTCTACTGAGCTGGCTGTATGTTTCCTTCTGTTCATGGTGGTGCAGCCACCTTACTTCTCTGATGGTTTTAAGCAAGGGGTTAGAGCAAGAATTGCTCTAGGGGTAATAGGAGAATGCCAGTGTTTAATAATCTTGTCCCAATTCTAGGACAGAAGACAAGGGAAGGCCAGATAAACCTTTTGGACAAAGGGATAGATATAGATACAGATATAGATATAGATGATACAGATATAGGTATAAAAGTCTAGAAAGGTAGAAGAAAGGCAGCAAAGAAAATGGCTAGCTTATTGTAATGTTTTTAGTAATGTTTATTATTGTAATGTATTTAGTAATGTTTATTATTTTTATGTATTAATTAATGTTTATTTACTGTTTACAATACTGAAAATTTGTTGAATTCATTGATTCTTTTTGGAATTAGGTTCTACTAAACTGAATTATCAAGTGACATTTTTTTTTAAATAAAAAATTTTTTCCTGCAGTTTGGCCATAGAGTTTGTTACCAAATAAAGATTAATTTTATGCTAAAAGTTTAAATGGATGTTAAGAGCAAAGAGACAAAAGCACGGAGTTAGAGCCTACCTGTGGTGCAGCTTTTCATTCAAAAACCTGGCATCTTGGAGTGAGCATAAGGGGAAATGTTTCTGTTTACCCTGTTCTTGCAGGTTCTTTCCTAAGGTTCTGCCCTTGGCTAGAGACAGGATACCAGATTTGGCAACTCCAGAACTCTTCACATCATAAGAAATGGAAAAGTTTATGTTCTTTTTCCTAAAGCTGTCACCGAGTTTAATGAAACCTATAGGATAAAATCACAGCTTGGTTTCTGACTTTATGAGTGTATCTGACATTGGAAAGCTTTGTGACTATTTTAATATATGGTATATCATTAAGCCTGTGTTATTGGTATAAAATGTAGATTGACAAGAATTATAGAGGAGGAGAAAAGGAAAAAAGTCTCAAAAAGTCTCAGTACTTGGTAGATGCAAAGTGTCCTTCCCACTTTCAGCCATCACTCTGACTGTACAGCTGTTCTTGCATCAGTATTTTATCAGTATAGATCTTGGTTCTGTCAACAGTATTTTAGACCCATTTCAAAAATATAGGAGAGAACACTATGCATGTCTGTTGAACATGGTCAGTTTCAAATCAGCAAAGAGTTTCCCAAATGCAGATAAGTAGGGCCTGAGCAGGACACCTTTCTTACACTTTACACAACATAAACCAGAGGGATTGAGACTTAGAAACCATCATGCCCCTAGGCCAGCCAGAAATGCAGACCTGCCCTGTTAATTGACCAGTGAATTCAGATCAGTGGTGTAAGTGAAATATTTAGCTTCCTCTCCACAATTCAATGTCTCTATCTCCAAATGAATTCTATGGCTGTGCTGATGGACACAGTAAAATTGGCAGGTGGATGGAATTCCTGGGTCATGTGAAAGACTCAGTTCAGTCAGCTGGCATCTGGTCCTGCTACAGAACTGGAGAGGGTCTTCAGACTTTATAGTGGGAGGTACAGGATTTCCAGAAATTCAGTTCTTGAGAGCTGCATTTTAAAAGGAGTTTCTTTACCATGGCAGAAATTACCCAGAATGTTACAGGGCCCACTGCTCCCTAAATGGAGTGCAGAGTTCCCTCACAGCTAAGAAAGCTGTATCAGTTTTCACAGCCACAGGGCATCAAAATCCGAAAACAAATAATACACCAAAGAGCAAATATTTCAGTGAATAGGCTCCATTTGTTCCTGCTTTGCTGTTCTGCACACACTGCAGGAGAAATATCTGCAGAAAAGAACGAAAAATACCTATGCTGTAGCTTGTTTCCACGTGGGGAATTATATCCCTACTCTTAAACTGAAATCTGTGTGCTAGTGTCTTGGACTAGCACATATCTTGATGAACACACACTGATCCACTCTGAGGAGGCAGAGACAATTTGGTGAAAATCTGTGAGTGTCTCTGGGGTCAGCTAACTATGTCTCACATTTTCTATTTGAAGGCAGAGCTGAGAACAGCTAGGGGTGGATCTTCTGGGGCAGACTTGTTGCTGTGATAAAGACTGAAAATATCATAAAATATAGATCTCAGGTGTCATAATATATCCATATAATGTGTTATTCAAAAAGAGAGAAACATAGGTAGAAACAAGTTGGTCAATTTTCTGCTCTTGTAGTTTGCTGCTACTTGATGATGATCTTTGAAGCAAAAATTCTTTAACAAAAAATCCTTTCAAAATCAAGCAGGGTTTTCTATCATAAGCCAAGTCCACTGTGACTTTGCCACATCAATTCTTACATTTGAAGAATCCTCTTGAATAAATTTCTAGGACATTTTCTCTATTCCATTCACTCTGGTTTCTCAATTTAGGTGACTGCAATAATAGTTCTCTCACAGAGGTTAACGGAAATTGTTCGCAAGGAGAAAAATTGTTATGAGATTTCATTTCAACACATAGACTCAAAGAAGGTATTGACAGCTGGTAGTTTTAATTTAACTTCTAGCCATCCCATTCCTCAGAGGAAAGCTATAAGATATACATTATCTTTTATGTAGCATCTCTTACAAATTTTCTTCCTTCCATAACCAAAGCAACTACTTTAGCCCAATGTTGTCATTTTCTACTTTTATAAAGTACAATTGTTGTCAACTTTCATTATAAATGAGTAACAAAAAATATAAATAAATAATAGAGGATATGTCTCAAAGAAAAAATAAATCAAAGCGTTCCATCAGAGGCAAAATTATTATGCATAGAAACAATTACTTTTCTGAAGAACAATACATAAGACATCACTTTATAAAAACTAAAAATGGAAAATCCACTTCTTTATTAGTAGTTTGTTTCAGTGCTATTCACTCTCACTGCCTGTATTTTGCTATGTTCCCAAATTAAATTTTCCCATTTTCAGCTTCTAGTCATTAATACTTATGGCCCTTTTTCCTCTTCTGATTGAAAAGATCTTTACTAAAATCTTTGTTTGTCATTCTTTCTGAGGAAGAACTTGGTCTCCTTATTGATGAAGTAAATAGATTGACCTTCTTGGCTGCAAGAAATAATCTTCAGATCTTGAGTTATTTTTTTCTCCTCTTTTTTATGTTCTCCATAATTTTTCTTTCTTGTGTAATGTCCAGTAGTGAGGTAAACTGAATCCCCAATTGTTACTGCTACCACCTTGCCTGCCCAGCTGTAGATGTTTTTTCTCTGCAGAGCTGCCCAGAGAAAATTCTGTTTAGCTGATCACCAGAATCTTCTAAATATTCTTTGTTATCCGATGGGATTTCAGGCTTTGCTTCTGTGCAGAGACATCTCTTTGAACATCACACAAAATATCCAAAAAACTCTTATTTATTAGCCCTTCTTCAACCTTATTCTGGAATTGGCAACTCCAGAACTCTTCACATCATAAGGAATGGAAAAGTTTATGTTCTTTTTCCTAAAGCCATCACCAAGTTTAATGAAATCTATAGGATAAAATCACAGCTTGGTTTCTGACTTTATGTGTGTATCTGACATTGGAAAGCTTTGTGACTGCATTTTGATATATGGTATATCATTAAACCTGTGTTATTGGTATAAAATGTAGGTTGACAAGAATTATAGAGGAGGAGAAAAGGAAAAAAGTCTCAATTTATATGCAATATTGAAATATTTATTCTGGAATTAAAGTAATGGCTGAGAAATCAATTAATAATAGCACTAAGACATTTTCTAGTAATAAAAATAATTATAAAGGATATGTATTCATAATTATTCTATCCATTTTGTTGAAAGTCATTCCTATTCTTCTATATTTTATTGTCCCCAGGATCTATCACAATTTGGTGTATATAGTTATATGGAGCTATCACAAGCCCTTGTTTACTTCGAGATGGAAGAAATGGAGAAGAGTGTCTGTTAAAATGCTTGCACTCTGCTCTAAAGAAGGTTGAGTTCAAAGAGACAAAATCTTGTTTTCAGGAATAGATGAACTATACTGAACATTATATCTCCATCTTTCTTCTCAAGCTGAGTATTACTTAAATTTAATGCAAAAAAATTCCAGGGAATATTATTTGTTTTCTGTTATAACATGCAAAGTGTGGAGTGAGAAAGAGAATCCATGTTTGCCCTTAGGAACACAAATAGAATTAAAATACACTTTAACATGCACTCTGCAATACATTATGCCAGGCAAAGAGGAATGAAATGCTGACTTTTTCCAGTAGAAGATTTCTCTCTGCATCAATTTAGTTCATGGATTAGCTTTTTAGTTCCCAACACAAGTGTGGTTTTTAAGTGACTCTTACAGGCACCCCCACTTACCACCCTATGGTGAGCATACCAAAGTTATCTCAGAGCATTTCTTACAATCAAAGAATGGTTTGTCTTGGGAGGGACCTTTCAAAAACAACCCAACTGGACTAGGAAGGCATCCTACTTGAGTAGGTCTAGTTTGGGATGAAAACAAATAAGAGACTTTCCTCCCAGCAGCAATTTAGTGTGACTCAGCTGCTAACAGGCAGCAAGTCCATGGGAACAGACTAGAGCCCATCAGTGGCCAACACCCTGAAAGTATGTGTAGCATGAATCTAGAAACCTCAATACTGACTGAGTCACCATAGAAACATTTCGGGCCAACTAAGACACAATGCAGACCTAAACATGTAAGATGCATTGCAGTAATAACAACAACAAATAACATGGTCATTAAATAAATCTTTACTTATCCAGAAGGTCCACCTCAAGTGAGGACTAACAAGTCCAGCTGTGAGAACAAACACTTCATGAAAATATTCCTATCCTTTCTATTCCTTTTGACAAGATCAGCACTTTCTAATCAATGCATATTTCTAAAATTCAGATTATCCTTCTCTGTGTACTCAGTTGAGGTCATAGCAGAGCATGAACTACAGTTTATTTTGCTATGAATTGTATGCATTTCAAAGATGACTGTCAGAGTATGTCAGCCTTCTGCTCACTTTTTCAATGCAAGGAGGTTGTCACTGGTGGAGAGGATTCCCTGGATTCTGTCACAGGTAGAGAGGATTTTCAATTTTGTTTTGAACCTGGCAGACAGCAATACTGCATTGTCACCAATATGTCCTTATTAAGCAAGGTACTGAGAAACCAAAAGGCAGAGGAGAGAGATGCTGGTGAATATTGAGCATGAAAATAGTAGAGAGAATGGAGCTACTGCAGCTTTTACAAAAGACCTTCACCCATGAAAATGCAGAAATAAACTGAAGAGATGGTGAAGCCCAAGAGAGGTTTGGGATTATGACTCAGGATTATGTAGGAAATTTTTTCTCATACGTTTCAAGATAGAATAATATCATGCAAGTGCTAGTAGCGATCTCAAGGTGCCAGGTCAAAAACAAAATAAAAAAATAAATGCGGAAAATTAAAAGAAATGAACTGGAAGATAATAAAAGCTTTATTCTATCTATAGGTATTCCTTAAAAGTATTCCAATTCCTAATTAACAACATCTTTACCATGGCAGCTCGTTTTGGCTCCGCAGAGGCTGTGTCTCTACCGTGCCTCAGCCCAGCAGCAGATGGAGCTCTCGGCTTGCATTTGAACTGCCTTTTCCAGGCTTAATTTCATCTTTTTGTACTTTTTTTGGTACCTTTCCGATTGCCAATTAAACACATATTTTGCAGTATTAGTCCGTTGAAATTTAGAAGCAAGTTGAAATAGGAAAAAGAAATTTGAATGGTGGTGTTCACACTAAAAAACTGTATTTCCTTTTGGGCTTTCATGCCATATATGTCTTTTACAAAGCCACTGCTGCTCTTGTGCAACAACCATAAAAATAGCTTTTCTATATCTGAATCAGGTCTAAATGAGATCAAAAATGTAAAAATTTTATTAGATGCCTTTCTAATAAAATTCACTTTTTCACTAAGGGTGCTTTCCAGAAATCACTGAGAGGAATGACATCAGGTTTCTACTCAGTGGTATTTAGTTTTCCTCTTTAATTTTATTCTAAATACATAAGCCATATTCAGGACAAGGATAGAGCCAAAGGTTTCCATATTTGGGAAATCCATAGAGGAAGTAAGGGGTTTGCTCCAAATGTGCAAGGAGTTGTTGCAAGCTACTATCTCATATCAGTGGACTGGTTTCTGCAATAAAAAGACAGCATTGATTCTTTTTTCTTTGAGACCCATGTGGCTTTACCAAATTTTTAGACGTATTTTAGTAGACCTCATGTTAAAGTACCCTGGCAAAGCACATTTGTTCTATTATTAAAACATGTCCTATCTCTGAGGAAAACAAGACTGCTTCATTTTCATTAAATTAATGATTCCAAAGGCACAGTGGTGGAAATCATAGACATACCAGGTAGCATTCCTGGAAGAATGTGCTGGGGGAGCAAGCTTAGTGCTTCTGGGAGCTCCTTTTTCCTTCAGCAGCAAATAGACTGTGATCAATCTGTCTTAATCTTCCAGGAGCAGAACTGCAGGGAGAAATATTAACAGCATCTGGGATCAGGTAGCAGACAGAATTCGTATATAACCAGTTTAGTCATATACATTTCACAGAATATACTGGCGAGGTCCCTTAGCTTAACCATTTTGGTTTAAATTTGTAAAGAAGCCTCAGGCTCTCTCTTTTGACCTCCTGGGCAATTATCTGGTTTAAAGAATTTCCAAAGAGTAGAACCTGGCAGAGAAGGAAAATCCAGCTGCCAGGAGCAGGCTGCCAAAGGTTGCCAAGCTCTGTAGTGGGTAAAGGGTACAAAGAGAGCCTGACTGGTAAGGAAATTGAGCTTTTCAGCCTAGAGAGACAGTTATTTGAATGCTGAAGCCAAACATAAAATCAAAACAGGTAATTCAGCTCTGAAAAGCCTACTAAAGTACTACTACACTAGACCCCCTGAAAGGATAGTCAATTTAGAAAGTGCTTGCTGTGTGGGGGTTTGAGCCAGTAGAGGGAAATTCAAGCAGCAAATGGGCATGAAACAGGATTATGCATTTTCTCTTCACCACCACCATGTTTGTGCTCTCCAGCTCAATCTCTTTCTCTCTGTAGAATATTTGTTTCTGCACAACAGTTTGCCTCCATGAAAAGTATACACAGAAACCAGTAGCTGAATCCCATATTAAAATAACAAATTTTTTCATTTTTTCTGGTTTTAGAAGCATTGAGAAGCTTTGAGTTATACCTGTATTTGTGATTCAAGATTCACATCCAACACCTTTGAGCAGAAACAAATTGTTCTGGATATATGAAAATATATTATATATATAAAATACATGAAATATATTAAAATATATGAGATATGAAATATATTACAACAGTGAACAGGTGTAACAACATTAGAACTGTTTTCAGAGGAAAAGTCAGTTTAGACAGAGATGACTCAATGTAAGAATCACTGAAAATTATTTGAATGCACTAATTCTGCATTTTTTTTTTCTTAGTCCAAGAACCTACGGTTAAAAGCTACCAGTAGTTTTCACACAATATTCTCTACAGTTTCATGAATTCTGCTCCATTTATACAGGAGATCTTTTAAAAGCAAGCCTAAAACACATCTGTAAATATTTAGATGATGTGTCACAAAAATTATGTGTACATTTGTTACCTGGTGATCCAACCCATCTGTTTATGCACTTGCAGTAGGATGATGCATCTATTTTCAAAACCTCTGTCTAGATATAGACACAGATTATATATGTCAAGGAAGAGCTTGGGTCCTTAAGTAAGGGGGAGCAAAAGGATACTGTCCAAGAAAGACAGAGCAGCAGCATGTCTAACTCCAGGAGCCTTGTTCCTATGCATTGCCCCCTTATGAGCATCTGGGCTGATTTTTCTTATGCCAGGGGCGTAGCAGGTTCTCAGCTAATCCTATGACAGACAGCAGTTTGTATAGTTGCCTCTGACTTCCCACAACCATAGCTAAAATTCTTTGACATCATCAAAATCCTTATGTTAACATGAGGGTGAATAATACAGTTAAACAGTGTAATTGCTTTTGAGACAGCCTTCTCACTTAGTTCTGTGATGTCCTGAGTTTGTGACTTTAATGTGCAGCACATCTGCAGGTCTTCAGAAACATCAAAGCATCAATAAAAACAAAGAACCCCTTTAAACTAACATCCATAAATAATACTATATCTCATGAGTATGAGTGTTTGAAAACTGTGAGTGGCATTCACAGGGAAATTCAATTTTTTTTAAATATTTCCATGCTTCTTCACACAGGGATTTTTTAGCTTGTTGTGGAAATGCATGCTGTAGTACACTTTCCTCCCCACTCATAGCTGGTATGACTTTCATCTTCCTGCTTGATGCACAGTTGCTTTCTTCTCTGCCTTGCTTGTGGCAGAGAAATGCTGCCTGAATTTTTATTGCCTAACCTACTCAAGAGTGGTTGTTTCCCCATTTGCAACAAGATTTACCAGCACTTTGGGAAATTGGCCAATAAGCTTGTAGATAGCCCTTCTCATAAGAAGAAATAGGAACTCAATTGCATAATCAGTCAGCATCCCTGTTCTTTTTGACAAAATGGAAAGGGGGGAAAGAGCAAACCCATGAAAGCACAAACACACTGTCAACATTTAGGTCTCTGTTCATACAGCTTGTTTCAATTAGAGAAAAAGCTCTGGTGAGTCTGCCTGTACTAAGGGGTCACCCAAGCAGTGAGACAATGAGAAACTGATTTCTGTTCTTGGAAGGATGATTTCTGAATACATCCCCAAGGTTTCCCCACGTTCTGCCATCACCAAAGACTGTTTCCCCACTGCTCAACCACAGAGCAGGTTCTGTCATCCTACACCTCCATCTCCTCCATACATCTCAAGGATAGTGGCTGTTACAAGCAGGTCTAGAGCTAAAATTTTTACTCCAAGAAGTGTCATTCACCTTTAAGCCATTTAACACACACCATCTGTAATTATGAGAAGAACCTTGGCCTAGAAAACACTCATGAAGGGAGGAAGAATATCGCCTTTTTAAGAGTGAGAAGATAGAGTCCTAGAGTTATTAACTAGAGTCACCAAACCACAGATCAAGAAGAAAACTCATTAAACCTTCTAACCTATGGCCTCTTTCAAGTCCTAGGGGTTTCTACAAGCTGTGGATGTACCTGAAATATTAAATGTGATTTTTACCTCAGCACAAATGCCTCCTCCAAGTGACTGGTTGCCTTTCCCGAAACAGTGCAAGTAGAGGAATTACTTGGACAGGACTGTAACTTTTTCCTCCTCTCTTTAGGAGCTCTTTAGGAGGGAAGTTCATATTATACAGACCAGATTCTAAGTTTACCCCTTTATACTTGTCTTTTATTTAACTCCTTGGCCCTGAGGAATACCACTGCTTTCAAACTCTGATGTTTATCTGGCTTTTTTTTTTTTCTGTTTTATGCCAAAAGAAATAAGCTTGCATGGAATCCCTGTCAGTAAAAAACAGTGCATAATGGGAATCTTTGGAAGAGCTCTACTTGATATCAATGCCATTTGTCTGTGAGATGAAGATCCCTGTTCAGAGCTCATCCCATTATCTTGTAGCATAGTGGGAGAGAAGTTACATTCCTCTACAACTTTGAATCATCACTGCAGTTCTAAGAGCTCCTGCAGCCTGTTGGTGTCCACTAATAATTTTTGTGAATGACAACTGGGTATGAAAACAATGTTATGTTCATCATCAGTTTAATATATATGGATCACATTAACCCTAACAGGTTTCTGAAAACCACCTACAATTATAAGTATTTCTAATCAAAACCAGCAATAAAAAGTTCCCCATCGGAAACTATTTACAAGCTACTGTGAAAAAAAATTTGTCCCCCACCTTCTATTCTTCATTAAAATCATTGTTTCAATCAGACCTTGAAATTCTTTAGGTCTGAAACTGGAGCCTAACAAGATAATAATTATCTCCTATCAATTTTTTACTTGTCCTTTATCACTGCAAATGTCACATTTGTGTGGAAGGACAGCAGAACACAATGCTGCAGGAATGCTGTGACAAAGGTCTGCTGCATCTCATTTCCCAAGGCTGAAAGTGAGCACCTTGAAACAAGGCTCTAAAGGCACCTGCACAATAACAATGTTCAGGCACTATCTCAGCATAAGAATGGCCTCACATTTTGGATTCCTGAATGAAAAAACATGAAGCCATATTTGTCAGTGTTTCACTGGTTTGATGCTCACAGTTTTTAGTCTTTTTAGAGGCTACCACAAGCATAAATCAGGAAATAAATACAACCTTCACAGAACAGGAGTTTTAGCCTGTCTCAACATCCATTATATTTACATACCCATAAATTTTCAGGCACTTGCCCCTGCCTGGAGGCTGGAGAAAGATGGAGAGATGCTGAATAGGCATGATCCTAGCAACAGCAAGAGCAAACTCACAGCGTGGCAGCCCTGTGTCAGCTGGACAGGGTAGGTGGCAAGTTGGAGTAGGTGCCACCTCCCACCACCTGGATTTCTCCACCTCTTTTTACAGTGTTATTCCACAGGAGACATCAGACACAAATGTGGCAAGCAACAGAAAAAGTCTTCTGCTGTCAGAAAGCCTGGGGAGGGTTCTCCTCCCAATGCTTAAAGTTAACATAAGCTGTCAAGAAGTCAATGTTAGATAGGCTGCCACCCACATCTACACAGATTTTGAAGACTTTCCTCATGCAATATTAGTTATCCACATCACAGCCAGCTTCTGGCTTCTGGCTCCTGGCAGGGTGGTGAAGGCCTCTGCAAGCTCCATCACTGCACCCACTCTGGTTGTGCAGGGAACTGTGCTGTACTGAACCACACACACCTAGTCACTTCCTTCTTAATGTCTGGGCTTACAGTCCTGCTCAAAATGAACTTTTGTTCATTTTGTTCATTTCATTTTGTTCTAAAGCTTGTTAAAAAAAAAAAAAAAAAAGCTTTAGAAATTTTCCTCAGCACCAAAGTCTCAGTTTTTCACAGAAGATATAACAGTAATGCAGCAAAGCTCCTCAAAGGAGCTCCTCAAAGGATGAATGAGGAGAAGTTTAGCCCCCAGCCACTGCTTCCTCTGCAGCTGGCTCTGAATGCCAACAAGCTGGGGTGCAGGTGTGCATTTCTGCTTATGCCCAGTGTTTTAGTTCAACACACATTTATGTGAAACAGAATGGCAAAGACAGACATCTTTTGATTCAGGCTAAATCTGAGCATTTTCTAAGGTGCCTTGCTCCTACTTTCTGATTGTCTCCCAACAATGCCTCTGATTTCTAATTCCAAAGAAGCTAAGGCTTTTGCCTGTTTTCACTGTCCAATAAGTAATGCACTCGAAATGTGGAAAGGATAGAACTTCAGGGTCACAAGCCACGCTAGATCTGTGAAGAGTTGACATCACTGAGAGCTGTGTGTGTGGAACAAGGACAGTGCACAACAGCACTCTCAATGATGACTTATAAATATTTCTATTGGCTTTTCATGCATAGGCTTAATGGTATTATCTGTGTCCTTAACAGAATATTCAACAAATGAAAAATTTGTCTGATAACCCACTCTACTGAACAGCATGTCCTGACAGCTAGGTACTCCCCCTGCACCCCCTCAGCTGAAACAAACCAATTTTGCCAATGTCACTTTTCACCAACTGAAGCCTTTTCACCTCATTTTTATCTCAGTGACAGCCCATCTCCAGTAACCACCATTTACACTGACAACAATCTCCTTCCACCACATGCTCCACTTGTCAACAACAGCCACTTTGTTAATATCAAAGTAGTTTCTTGGAATTTTGCTCAGAGTGTCACTCAAGTGTAACGGTATAAGATTTATCTTCCTCCAAAATCCTCATCATCTTCTTTTACACTGCTTTACTTAGCCAGCTAAGGGTCTAGAAATAAGAGACACATTTTCTCTTCCAAATACATTTATTTTTCATCATAGAATTGTAGAATGATTTGGGCTGGAAGGAACCTTCAAGACCAAGCTCCCTGCCATGGGTAGGAACAGGTTCCACTAAACCAGGTTGCTCAGAGCCCCTTCCAGCCTCACCTTGCACATCTCCAAGGACAGAGCACCCACAACCTGTTCCCCTGACTCATCACCCTCACAGCAAAAATCTTCCTAGTATTTCAACCAAACCTGTTCTCTTTAAGTGTGAAGCCAATGCCCCTTGTCCTGTCCCTACATGCTCTTGTGAAAAGTCCCTCTCCAACGTTCTTGTGGGCTCCCTTCAGTTACTGGAAGGCCACAATTAGGTCACCCTGAAGTCTTCTCTTTTTTAGACTAAACAGATCCAATTCTCCTAGCCTTTCCTCATGTTAGAGGTTCTTCATCTCTCTAATCACCTCAGTGGCCCTACTCTGAACAAGTTCATGTCCTTCCTGAACTGAATTCCCCAGAGCTGGATGCAGCTTTCCAGGTGGGGTGTCACCATGGAAGCATAGAAGGACAGAATGCCCTCTTTCACCCCACTGGCCACACTGCTTTTGGCACAGCCCAGGACACAATTGGCTCTCTGGGCTGGAAGCACTCACTGCCAGCTCATGTCTAGTCTCTTGTCCACCCACATGCATATGTGCATTTGAGGATAATGCAGAAGCAGTGGTTCTCATTAGTGTATTTCTTCTTATCTTATAATATCCATTTAAATTCTCACAAACCTAGATGCACTCTCATTTAACATCTTTCTGTCTCATACATTTCTAAGCCAGACAAACAAACTCTGGAGTGGACCTTCAGTGTAAATACTGTGAAAGGAGAAAGGGAAGCAGCATGGAAAGATGCCTATCTTCTGATGGAGAGTGGTGGATCAGTGGGTAATCTCTGGACCCTGGGGACATTTACTGGGACTAAGGTTTTCCAATGGACCACTGTTGTCACAGCCACCCATCACAGACACCTGCTCCATGTTCTGCTGATTAACTTGGCCATCCTGACCTTCACCTGTTTTATCTGTTGTATGTCAGAGACATTTCTTTGCATTTCAGAGTCCAAGGCCAACTATAGCAGTTATAGGGAAACAAAGCAGGGCATTTTTGAAGACCTTGGAGAAAGATTAGATAGCTGATACTTTATAAGCTTGGGAAGGGCAAAACATGGGATTCCTGGGTTACCTGCTAATTCTTAGAGCCTAAGAGAGGCAGGGATGCTCAAAGCAATGAATCATGAGGAAAATGATCCTAAAACCAGCAAAAATGCTTGATGTTGCTGCTTACAGTCGATACCAACTGCAATGAGACCCTGGACACATAAATATACACTCTGAACACTAAACAGAGGGTTTCTGTTTATCACACATTTTGGCTGGCAGTCTTTCTGCTTGCTGAATGCACTAAGAAACTTGCCTGTTGCCCGAAGACCTGGATCCCAGTAAAAGCACAAAAACCTGTTTGGAAGATTTTGAAGGTTTTTGAAGAAACAGGGAAATTGAAATTGGAATCCACCAATCTTTTTCTCTCCTAGTCTCAGACTTCTGGTCTCTTCCAGGACAATTGTGCATCAGGAGATATCTTCCCCGGGTCCTGGTGGATACAAAATGAAAAGTAGGCATTAGATAGATCCAAGACAAAGAGTGGAATAGAAGGAAAAGACATCACTACCAGACCTACTACCATAACTGTGCTAAGCTTGGATGATTTTCCCACTTTTGTATATTGATTCACTGTTGCAGATTTGTGCCTTTTTTTTTTTTCTCACAGTCTCTCTTTTATAGTCCCAGCTTTCTTTCTACTCCTCCTTCTTTCTCCATCTGCCATTTTTGTACACTGTACCATTCCTCTCAACCCTTTCTTGTCGTCTTCTTCAGGCCAGAGGTATATGCAGTGCAACGGTGATTTTCTCTGGCTTTTTCAATCATAGAAGTATACAGAGACAGGCAAGTCCATATATTTGAGAAGACAAATATAAAGCACTTTGTTGCTTCTTCATTAGGAGGAGATGATGGTGAAATCCGTGGTCATTGTCATGACTTACTGAAATCTGGGTCCTGAGAACTCTGTCCTTTGTGCAGAAAGGTTTTGTCTCAGTGTAAATGATCCACAAAGAGAGCACTGCAGCTCTTCAGCTGGATCCTCATCCCAAACCTCTCTGGTTTTCAGGCCATTGAAAGCCAGTTAGAATGTAAGACCAGCCCTGGAAGTAGGTTTGATATTCTACAAAAACCTGGTGTAATCTCATAGAGGTGTGATATCCTCATAGTAGCCATCCAGAAAGTTGCTTCAGGGCTCTGTGCCAGCCAGGGCACAGGGAAGCAGACTTGTATCACACTGTTATTTTTCAAATGGCCCTTTTGCTGCCTAACCAGAGAGATGGACTCTGGCAGCTAATCTGAGATAATGTAAAGTTTGCTGAGGCTACTGGAGTGATTGGCATCATCAAGGAAATCTGTTGGAAACCAAAGAGTAAGCTTCAGGAGAGTGGCAAACTCAGCACCTCACTTAGGAGGAATAGGAGGAATCCCATTGCTATCCATCAGATAGCTTCCTGGAAGGACTCATATGTCTGTTACTCCTCTTGGCCTTGTCACCTTTCAGATGGTAAATTAAGATTTAAATGAATACATGGATTTTGTATGAGGAAGGAACTTCACTTATCCCAGACATCATGTAAATATTTCTTGCAACTTTTCTGGTCAGTGTTTGTTCCCTCTGGTACATAATGCTGCTTAAGTCATAAGAAGGGGTACTAGCAGATTAAATAAGAACAATTTGTCTTAGGTCATGACACAGTTGACAATGTCACTGGACATAACACTGAAGCTTAAAAAAGGCCTAACAACATGCCAGAGCAATGGAATAAATAAATCGGAGATGACTTTTAAATCATACAAAATGAATAACATTTTTTTTTTTCTGCTGTAATACTAAAGCCCCTGTTCTGAAACAAATTTTCATGACAGGCCAAAAAGGACTGTTGATATTGTATATATGCTAGTACACACATAGAAAACTACCTTGAAAAGCTCAGAAAACCAGCACTCCCAAAATTATGCAACCCAGAATTAAAGTTTTCCATATACCTTTAATTTTATGTGTTTGTGAATGATATAGTCATTAGTTAAATTTTGAAAGTTAATTTATCCACAACAACCCAATCTTGGTTGGTGACTGAAAGAAAAGCATTTTATTTGACTCTTTAGCCTGATTCTTCAGGTAGAGCTTCCAGACACAGTTTGAATATGGTATTCACAGCCTTTTCACAGCATTATTAGTTTCCAACAGGGAATTTCTCTAGAACTTGCTCTTTACTGTATAGGGCTCAATTTCCACAAGAATTTAGCATTGTACAATCTCTTCTAGGTAACTAATCAGTAGGACTCACAACCTCTAGTTTGGATTCAAGTACACTTCAAAATAGTTTTTGTTAGGGCTAGGCATCAGCAAATGGGAGCCGCAAAATCAGCATAAGAGAAACCAGTGAAAAATGTCAAGAACATGTGTAAGGTCCTAAAAGAATTTCAAGAAAGAGCTCTTTGGAGTTAGAAGATACTCAAATGTATGGGAGACTGCCTGCACCCAGCTTGGAAAGGTGGAGAGATGGATGGGACTTCCATTTCGAGTCCTTCAAAGTCATGTCTAACACTGCAGTGCCTAAGCAGGAAACTATGCTGTTTATTATTGAAGACATTTTGATAAAGTGCCTGAAAGGTGTGCAGGCTCTTCACCCCCAGGATCATGCCTGAGGATTTACTGGGGAAAGAGGCAAAGTAGAGCAATTCAAAGCTGTGAGAGTGCTTTTTCCACACTTCATGCAACTTCATGAGACATTTATTCAGGTCACTTTACAGAAGGCTCTTCAACCCCAGTCTCTATAGATTTCTTCCAGAGTGTTTTTTAACTACTGCTTACTTTAAAAAAATCCTTCTCTGAGAAGGATTGAGCCTCCAAAATGAGACTAGCATACTACAGGTACATTTTATGATTCTCTGCAGGCCTTCAAGACAAAGGGGACAGAAAATAGTCTTAGAGAGAGAACATCATTATATGACTCTTTAGGTCTAGTCATGAAATTTCAATACATAAGTCACAAAATGATGAAAATAATTGTATATGCATTTAGGCATTTCCAGGACAATATCTCAACTTGGGCACGAGGGGGATATGAGAACTGAATTTAGGCAGCTGAAATGGCAGATGGCCATTATGCCTTACCTATACCTCTTCTTAAGGGGTATAGTTAAGGCAGAGTCCCTCTGTGCTATACATGATTTCCAAAAGGACAGTTTCTCAGGAAAACAGAGACCACAGTGACATACAGACCTCGTGAAAACGTTTGCATGTGTGCATGGTATTACTAACATTTTTAACTTTGTTAACTCTGCCTTTTAATTAGTAAAATTAATGTCAGGAAGTGGTCTCAGAAGATATTAAAATCATCTTTACATTGTTTAGTTTAATGTGGTGTGAGGCAATGGAATTCAGAAGTGCTAGAGAGGAAACTTCAGGCAGATTGTACCATATGTTTTGAGGTACTTTGAAGGGAAAAAAGGTGGGAATATTCTTTATGACACCTTATGGTCTTTCTTTACAAGATAAAGTGCATAGAACAAGGCATGGTGTAGAAGTTGAAATTTTGTTTCTAATACATTGCACCCATTATTCTTTATATAAACTTTATTCTTTATAGTGTTTCATATAGTTTCTTTTGTGCTATCTATTCTCTACTATGTCTACAGAACTTCCATAAATCTGCCATTTTTTGCTCAACGTATTGACATAACTGAGTTTTACCTTATTTGGATGTGATAAAAAGCTTGGGTGATTCTACCAAAAAAGTTGTTGGTCAGAATATTATCAGCCTGTCCAGTATTACACTTTCAATATTCTATTTCTGGAACAAACTTACAAAAAAATCACAAAATAGGGTTAGCTGTTGAAAGAAGTTATATATATCTAATGAGATCTAAGGAAATACTAACAAATAAAAAATATATGTTTCCATATGCATTTTATTTTTGTTATATTTGCAAGACAGATGTCTTTTTGCAGCTACAATTTTACATTGTATTTTAAAGTATTCTTGCTTAGGATGAATTAGTATAACAATTATATATTATATTAATGTAATCAAAATATCTATTTCGCAGAAGAAAATCTGCAGCAAGTATCAGCAAAATTTTTACATAACTTTTAAAATATTTACTGCAGCTGGACATAGGAAGCTAACTAGATATCAGCGCTGCAGCAACCAGCATTTTGACAGTCCTGTGTCATTCTGGCTAACTATATAATACACTATATATACTAACAATATAAGCATCCCTTAGTGATGCTCTTTCAGAAATGGATTAAATAGTCAATCAAGTTCAATGGTTTTCTATGGTATGGAATTGTATAAGGCATATCTGCCAAAAGTCATTGCTACATATTCAAAAGCATGTTATTACTTCCCTGTTAGGTCTTGAGGACAAACTAGTGTTCAGCTGGTTTTATCTAGTCCATCTTTCTATTTATATTATATTAAAATCTAGAATTCCTATCGCAGTTTGTTTTTATCATCTGAAATTGTGGAATGTAAGTAAATGGAATCCTTTTGAGTCTCATTATTTTTAAAGTTTTCATGTTGATTTTTGTTAGGCAAGAATGATTTGAGTAAATTCGGGACTACATCTTTGCCTGGTTGAAGCTAGTCTTCAATTGCCTAAAACTGCCTTGATCTCACAACACTGCATCTTAATCATAAATTCAAGGAGGCACAAGTCCTTAGTTTGCTTTACCACTGGTAGAAGATATAATTTATTGAAAATATAGTTGTGTCTAAAAATCTATTGTACAGCCTTTGTGGAATTTTAATCATTTTAGTAGGTGACACAGTTTGATCATTTTATATCTTGCCATTCAGGACTTGGATGTATAAAATCACAACAAAATCTATGAACTTGTGCCTGCTTTAAAATTGTTTAGAGTGCTTGCTTTTTTTTTTTTTTTTTTTTTTTCTAAGGACTTAAGAGGCATTTCCAGGTTCAAATGTCCAGGATACATAATGCAACAGCAACCAGGTTACTGCAGAAGACACCTGCAAGAAAGCCTTATGTGCATATCAGTACACCAGGGGATGCTGAGATTTCTCCTTAGCAAAGCTTAGTAGGAAATTCTCCTCTGATTCTGATGGGGCTTTATGATAGAAAGGGAATATTCTTTGACAATCTCCCTCAATGTCTCTTTGAATGATCAATGTTGAAGGACTCCTCTTTTTCTTCCATGGAGACACTATCAGTGAAATACTGGTTAAGGTCAATTGAAGCAGATTTATTTCCACATTTATTATCAACCACTTTATGGTTTAGCATTTTTTTAAAATATATTTTTCTCCTTAAAAAAGAGAAAATATTACAGTAAAACATAATTTCAAAATGCCAAACAAGCACATTTGTAATTTCAGAAAAACTATATGAGTTGCCCCAACAGAACTTTTTAATGTTGATTTCAAAGACTAAGTTTCTAAGGAAAACTTCCAACCATTGTCTTTTTGCTTTGTGTTCCATTAGGCTATTAATTACCTCTGTAATTAAGGTGCTTGTTAGCAGAGTGGTAACACCCTTGTTTCACCAGTCCTGCTGGCTTTCTGCTGATAGTTTGGTCCAGCACCTCCAGCACCTACACTAGGAAACTGAACAGGGCATGATCCTGAGCACTGCCCAGCAGCTCGTGCATGCTGCTTAAATCATTAACATCTTCCCCAGCATGGTTTTGGACCATGCCAACCAGCACTCTCCCTGCTGGTGCTATAGCATGGATAGACAGCTTAAACACACAGTTAGGTAGCCAATGATCAAGTGCAGGCTTGGAAACAATTCTGATAGCAATTCTGTGTAGGGATGCCCTATTTTGCTTGGAAAAAATCCTGTCTTTAGGGATTAAAACCCTGTTATGCTCAGCTAATTCTCACTCAAAACAGTCAGAGAAACTTCTCAGTCAATGCTTTTTCCTAGAAGTTTCAACTACTGAAATAAAGAACTTGGGTATGTTGAGACACCTCATTCTTAAATAGGTTTTTGAGTAGGCACTTTGTCAGAGGTTGCTTTCAATGTGCTAAACAAAGTCTGCTCTGTTACTATCATGTATGTTTTTCTGAGTTGAAAGGTCATGCTTCAGTAGGACCATTTTAAATTTTAAAAAAAAGATCAAAATTCATTTTTCCCTTGCCCATAGATGTGCTAGCACTTCCTTCCCTCTCACCTTGCCCCGTTTGCCATTATGAGTGTAGCCACCCATCTGCCCTTATGCCATATTTGTAGCTGAGAAATGCTTCTATGTACTGCAGAATCTGAGCAACATGTATGCAGCTGTGCTGGAAATGCTCCTGGAAATGCCCTCTTTCCAGTAAAGGCTGGCTGCTAAGAGAGGTGTAGGGGTGCCTGGTGCAGAAGTTTGGATCTGGACTTATTAAATGCATGCTCACCATTATATACTTGATCTTCAGGTCAAGGAGTTCCATCATAAGTCCGTTCAATCAAATATGTGCTGCTGCAGCATTGAGCTACTTGGGCACTGGAAGCCATGAAACCATCAACTCAGTGCTCCAGGAATATGCCATCCCACACCTGTAAAGCAATCACCTTGGTGTCTTTTTATCACATCAAATGCGGTTGTCCACAAAATTCTAACAATTGCAGAGAAATATTTTTGTTACTTTTTCTGGACAATGCTTGTTTCACAGAGGTACAGTAAATAATTCCTTGTCTCTGAATTGGTTTACATTTACACTTCAAAACTGAGGAATAAATATGACAGCTATTTGATCTTTGCATGAAAATGGACTTCAAAGCTGAATGTGTATTTCTGTTCATTTTACAGCTACAGATTTCCAGCAGAACGTGATTATGCCTCTGATTACTGATGTCTATTGTAGTAGCAGTTTCATCTAGTGCTTTTTCAGAATTTAATCATTGTCTTTTGTTGACCAGTACAACAGTACAGAGAGCTTTGCACTACACGTGTAAGTGGCTAGTCTAATTGAAAAACAGACTAAATCTACCAGATTTTTGTAATGCAGTAAATTGTGAACAGGAGAATGAAAAAGTCCTCGATGTCTGCATGTGTATTGTTACTTTGAAGATACTCCCAGCTACCACCACCACAGGATCAGAGGAGAAGCTAACACCCACTACTTTAAATAATTATTGGATTAGTTTTTCTCATTATTTCTCATTCATTCTATTTTTGAGCACCACCCCACTTGATGTTGTAATTAATTCTCTGAAAAACCTTTTGCAGAATAAATGGTTCTGGCTTTGGAGCATCAGAGATATGACAACTATGTTAGGCAGAATAAACAATTTAGTCATCAAAACTTGCAGTTAAACCCAAGTTTTATTTCAATATTTGTACAAAAACTATGCATATAAAGAATGTTTTATTTTCCTCCCTATAAGCAGAGGCCTTAAGTGGATGCATAGGATTTCTAGTTGTGTTAGTGTGTAGCTCATTACACTGAATTTTTCAAAGCCACGTGCAAATGCAACCTAGGTTTTTTTGTGTTAAATATGTGTAACTAGAATGGAACCTATAGAGGCAAGTTCACCATGTGAAGTAGAAAGAAAACAGTGATGTTTCCTTTAAATATGTCTATTCAAAAGCAGTTTAAGAATTTCCCTCTGTTCATCTATAAGCATTTTTAACACACTGTTTTTAGCAGAAGGGTTTTAAGTTCAGTATGGTAAAGATCTTTCTGTTCATGTCTTGTCTTATCTTTTCTGGCTTCGCCTCAAAGTCTTCTTCAGTCTTTTAACTTCCACAGTCTCTGTGCTCCTGCTACTCCTCCTACTACTCATCCCAGAGGGTACTTCCCCTTCCAGCAGCACAGAGTGAAAATGCAGTTTTAACTCAGAGTCTGAAAGGTTTCTTACAAGCCTCTGCACACCAAGAACAGCAGCCAGACAGCGTTCAGCCAGACAGCATTCACCCAGTAGCAGACATTGCCTAGGGAGCAAATATTACATTTATTGGGGTTCCACAAGTCCAACAAGAGATAAAAGCCTCCAAAGACCCTTGTCCCTTTTCTCTTTAAAAATTCAGTTGCAGGGAGGATTATATGCATCAGACAGAAAGGCTTAGAGTATTGGCTCTTAAACACTGATCCCAGACAAACCCAGTCTTGAATGCAGCTCACAAAAAGAGATAAAACCAAACAGTGCCCAGTTAATTCAGTGGGTTCAGTAGCAGTGATCTGGTATTTAACAAGGCTTAAAGAAATGTTGAGCACTTGCAGTTGTCTGTTGCTATAATAATTTAGGGTTCATGGCATTAGTAGAAAGATGACATGGCAGCATGGCATGATTTCTAGATTTCCTCCTCTCTTGATGCCCACTCACCTGTGCAAAATGAGTCTGTAACCGACTATTTCCTTTTCAGGAATGGCTAGTGTCAGGAAAATGCTGCAAAACACGGCAGTAAGTCAGAATCTTAGAGAATATTGTCCAGTTTTCTCATTGCTAAATAAAATTGGGATACCACTTTTATTTCAGTTATTCCATTTGTCCTGCCAAATGTTTGTTCCAGTGGAAAGAATTCAGGTGTTCCTCATTATCTTTCTGTGCTGTTCTAGCAAATAAAAACATGAAATTAAATTAAGTACTTTTCATTGGACAGTGTTTTAATGATTCAAATAGTATAAAGTCAGTATTAGTATTCATGTCACATTCGATTATCTCCCTACCATGTCCTCCCATTTGCTTTTCCATGTGTTGGTTCATCACACAATGCTAATTAGGTCACTTCAAATGGACCATAATTGACAATGACACTTTTGCAGGTTTATATTTTCACACAGAAAATCTGAGAATAAATTAATGACCAGCAATTTTGACAATTACGGTCAATTAAATTTGTCAACATCGCAATTGACAAAATTAATCTATATTTAATATTGAAACCTTGACATTCAGAATACAGTCTTGGCAAGTAACCACATTTAGGTGACAAATGTGTAATACTGCATCAAAATTATTCATTCTCAAAAGATATGAGCTAAAATATTGATATTTTTCATATCTAATGCCTTACCACATTCACAAGTGGTAAAAAACGTTATCTTCTAACTAATGGCCACACCATTTTCTAGGTTTTAACTACAGTATAAAAAATTCCAGTATTGAGGATTCAGTGTTTAAATTGCATGCCTATTTCATCTAAAACTTTATTTAAAAAAAGAAAAAAAATCTCAATGACATGTCTTTTCTCATTCCTAGACTCACAACAAATTTTTAGAGGCAAACTACAGAATACCTTGGGAATTTACTGACAATGCTCAGCATTAATCTAATACCACTGCTTCCATGCACCAGAACCAGATTTTGTTGATTCTTCTGTGCAAATGAGGCCCACTGATAATAATCCTCCCCTCAGGTTTTATATACCTTATAGTAATAGTAAAAAAAAAAAAAAAAAAAAAAATCAAAATTAATGCAGAACAAATTCACAGCAAAATTAAATAAATCATAATTAAAATAGCAGAATAGATAGGATCAAAGAAAAATAAATTAAAGCACAGAACAGTCATTTGCATTTGTGATATATGTATGAAAGGACTAAAAATATTATAAAGGATTCCATTTCAAGAAGCCTTGGAGGGCAGGTTGTACCAAACCAAAGCTGCATGAGACTGGCAGCAGTTTTCCAATTTTGGACCTGGGAAAAAAATGAGAAGTCCACTAACTGAACTTCACTTCCAGAAAACAATAAAACTTCAATTTTAAATCCTGTTTATTGTTTCTACCTTTTGCTTGAACACATTTTGTCCTGAGGATACACACAGGTCAAATAGTTGCATTAATGCAATTCAGACAGGCTTTTTGAAATTAACCCTCCCACACTTTGTGACACCCAGGGAGAATTCTGTCTTCTGTGGTCATTTGGAAGTCATTAGTCAAGCTAAACAGCCATGAAAAACATTGATGGGACAGAATTGTAAATCAGACACACAAAAAAAAAATCCTTATTATCCAGGCTATATTAACTTTGTGCTTATCATGGAGATAGTGCTATATCAACTGTAAAGCAAGATGGCTTGACAGACATTGATATAGATGGAACTGTATTACTATAGAAAAATGCAAATTGAGGATAATAGCTGGCAAATCTGAGAATAGACTTCATTAGCTTTCCACATACATGCTTGCATGTGGACATCATATTGCCATATTCATTTTGACCTAAAGTAGTTAAATTCATTAAAAGAATTAACAATTCATTACAGCTCTGTTTCCTGATTCAACTGTGGGGCCTAAGTCACCATTTTCACAACTGCCAGGGTGGTCAAATCAAATTTAATTGGAAATTAGAGTGAAAAAGATGTATGTGTCCTGTATAATTCTCCTTGCATTTTTCAGAGTGTAAGATGGTGTGTGGTAGTGTGATGCCTCAGAAAAAGCTAACATTTCCAGTGCTTTGTGGGAATTATTTTCACCTTTCTTTATCTAAACCATTGGATTGGGTAGAGAATACTGTCAGGCCTCAGGGATAATAATTTAGGTCTTTAAGTTTTTATTAGTAATGTTTCGATTACTGAAGTGCTTAAGAAGTTTAAAAAGAAACAGTGTCCTAGATGATGTAGTCTTACACCAGAGCAGAAGCAAGATTATTTAACAGCAAATTTAAAGTCATTCTGAAAATAAACAGCTGGAAAGAAAGATGGGAGAAAAAGCAAAAGGAGACAATTCAAATTCCATTGTATGCCTGAAAATGCCAGATTTTCAAAAGAGTTCTACCTGCAGAATCCCACATTTGGTTTGCAACACAAAGCAAAGGATAATTTTGATTCTTGAGGACTTCTGACAATCTGTTTCCTTCAGCCAGGTATTTCCTTTTGTCCATTCTGATTATGTCAGAGTAACCAGACCAGGGAATCCTTCTGCCTGTCATCTGCGTCACCATTTCTGACAAAGCAATGGTGACAACGACATTATATCAGTTTATTCACTAAAGAAACTGCATGGTGAGCGCAATTGCTATAAAGCAAGAAGATAACTATTACAAAGGTTATTTGATCACTGACAATAAATGGGTCCTCCATAATGGGCTATATGTCAAAAGTGAGACAAAAATTCTCATACAGAATGTAAAACTTGCTTTTTTTTCAAGAATCATTCACTTTTTAATTAATCGAGGAACCCAGATATGGACCAGTGGAGTACAGACTCCCTCAGGATGAAGGAGACTTGTCTGAGTTGCCAAAAGCATGTCACTGACTTATTCCCATACACAATCCTTCTGGAAGCTTCTCACAGAAGCCACCCCTGTAGCCCCCACACTGTGAACACCTGTCTATACAAAACCTCACAAAGTCTAATGTCTCAAAACCTAGCAGCTAGTTTGCTGTTTGGCAAATAATGAAGAGAATGTGTCTGCTTTAAAATACCCAAAATTCATAACTTGTGAGCTGTCATTCATTAAAATTTACTATCAAAGGTGGGCAGAATTTTTTTGTGTCAAATTTTTGCCACAGAAACAATTGAAAAATGTAATTTTTGAATATCCACCTTTGAACCACATATATAATGCCATCTTTAATGAGATTGGCTTATTTAATAAAGATGAGAGTGTATCAGAGTGGCTTAAGGGAAGAAGCATGGGATTCATTTGGAGTATATTGTTTAATAACTCCTAGGTGATCACCTGGATACAGTAAAATGATGTAAACATGACCAGATCTGCCTTCTGTGACAGCTTTAGAGGCTCTTCTGTGTGTTAAGATGGAAACTCTAGAACAGGATTTTAGTGAAGCAAAATTGGTTTTGTCCCACTGCTGCTGCATTTGGGGATGGAATTGGAGGAAGTTTGTTCTGTTCCAGGTATGCTCAGCCTCTAACACTGACGTGCACTGGCTGGTTTTGCAACCAGTTTTGCAACCAATTTTAGAGGTAAAGGTCTTTTTATATTTCCACTAGAGTATTGCAGCTCCTCCAACCAGGGGAAACCAACACTAGTAACACTTAGCTGAAAAAATGCTGTGCAGTTGATTTCACTAAAGTTTTTTAAGATTATTTAAAACCTTTAAATGGAAGCTGCAACCAAAGTTTAAAGAAGATATTACTCTTCACATCTAAATTTGCAAGGCATCATTTGAGTGCTATTTAAGAACATATCAGGGGTTTTTTTAATCAGGGAAGGCAGATGAAGAAACTCATTGATCCTAGCATTAAAAGTGCATTGCATCCCTCAGGAATGAGAAGGAGCTCTGAAGTTGTCACAATTACACAAAACACTCTTTAGTTCCTCTGCAAAGTTGTAGAAAGGATGAGGCTGCATAGGCTTCTATTTAGATAAAATTTCTTCTCACAGAAATGAGCACCTTATAGATAGTGTCAATAAGATATAAATGCAGCCTCTTGAGTCATACAAACATACAGAAGATTACAGATAAGTGTGGCCTCCAAGGAAGAGTCTACATCCAATGTTTTTATAACATGGTTGATGCACTGCAAGCATCTTTTCTCAAAAGTGTCATTTTCTTTTGCTATTAAGAGCCATGGGGGGCATGAGACAATTCGTTATCATTCCTGCTTAGTTGGGATGAACAGGAATTTCCATAGCAAACCCACACACTTTGAACTGCCCCCAATAGATGAACTTTTCTTTTTCTGGCCTTCTAATGCTCCTGACAGATTACAAGTAAGCAATGATAAGCCAGTTCATAGGGGTCCATGAAGAGAAGAACACACAGCACCAGCCCACACAGCCCAAGGGTGACTCCAGCTGCCGTGTTTGCAAGGCGTATTTTCTACCCCAGGCACTAGTTCTGTATGAGCAGGAAGAAAAGCTTCCTCTGTGATAGCTAATGAGTCACTTGCATGGTTATGTTATGGATTTGCAAGAACATCAGTCAGACTTGCCTGCAAAGAGCTGCTTTCCCTAAGCATCCTACTCATTCCTTTGGCTCAGCACATATAAGCACACAATTTCCAAACCAGTTTGAGAAGGAGGAAATTTGCGTATTTTTGGTTGGCTTCTTTTCCTGTTCTCCATTAGTTTTTTATGATGAGTTAAAGAGGTATTGTGGTCTAATCTCACCTGGAAACTCTGCCTCAGACAGCTGCTTGCTCACTCCCTGCAGGGGAAGGGGGAGAGCATCAGAAGGGTAAAGGTAAGAAAACTCATGGGTTTAGATAAAGACAGTTTAAGAGGTAAAGCAAAAGCCACTGATGCAAGCATAGAAAAACAAGGAATTCATTCAGCCACCCCCAGGAAATCAAGGGCTCCATCACATGTAATCATAGAATCATAGAATAGTTTGGGTTTGAAGGGATCTTCAAGACCACCTAGCTTCCTTCTAGACTTGGAGAGACAAATGCCACCACTATGAAAGTCCCTCTCATCCTCCTTCTTCCCCCAGCTGTTTATGCTGAGCATGGCACCATTCTGGATGGAATGTCCCTTTGGTCAGTTGGGGTCAGCTGACCCAGCTATGTTCCCTCCCAACCTCTTGCCCACCCTCAACCTACTCATTGTCAGGACTGCCTGAGATACAGAAAAGCCTCCAGCTTTGTGTAAACATGGCACATGGCACATGTTGGAAGTGTTATAAGGAAAATTAGCTTTATCTCAGCCAAAACCAGTACAAGACGAAATCAGAAATAATTCACTTTACAGTTTTGGTGGCACAGAACTAGGTTTGTCTGAACTGAAGCTTCAAGAAGGCAGAAGCAAAAACCAGCAACTCAGAAGGGCAGGGCACAACTCCATTTCCAGACATGCCATTAACCCCAGTCAGTTCCTTATCTCTTTAAAGCATTTAATTATTTAATCATTCAATGTAGGCTTTGCTAGTCCCGGCTGTCCCCACCATATATTACTCAAAAAAACCTCTGCAAGCAGGTGCAAGTACTTGCAAAGACATAATCATAAAGGATAAAACAAAAACACTGTTTATGTTGACTAGAGAAATGTTCATTTTCCTTACTGCCTTTAATTTTTCCCAAGTATTTCTTTCCTTATTTGTTAAACCATAAAAAAGTTGAGCTGTTTGTGTTCCAGGTCAACACTAACATCTGCCTCCAGCAGGTTGTACAACATGACAGTCCGGACTTGCAAGGTAGTTTGAATAAAATGTGAAGCAAAGATTATAATAACTTTTAATTCTACCTCTGTTTCTGATGCACTCCTGAAGATCTCCCACAAATTTTATTTCCTCCTTTTCCTCTCCAAAGTATTGAATGAGATGGAGTCTTACCAAAGGCCTCAGCCTTACATGGATATGGGAGTTGGAATTTGTCAATTTTCTAATTGACATGGAGATTTAACCACCCTTTTAGCATCAACTGGCACTTTAGCTGGATCTATGGGAAAGTGCCTCATGGCAGCATTAGGAACTCTCCCTGAGGTCAGCAGGTAGAGGCAGCATCTGCATGACTGTGCCCTTCTCTTTTTCTTTCCTTATCTCATGGCAGGCAAAACATCTAAAAGAGTGAAGGAGAAACTGGTGTAAATGAATCCATTCTGGATTTTGCTGGGAGCACAGTGGCTGCTGGGCTGGGACTGCAGGCACAATGACAAAGGCAGGGCAGAGAGAAGGGGTGCAGTTCCTCTCCCTTGTGCTTTGAATGTCGGTGACTTGTGACTCCACTTCATCCAGAAATGTTCTTCAAAACACTAAAGGACTAAAGGACCAAGCATTCTGACATACCAAAGTCAGCTGAGAACTCTTCTAGGCAAGTATTTCCTTCATTTAGGGTTTTGAATCTTTTCTTTATAGCGTGTTCCATTCCCTTTAACTTGCCTCTCTCGATGTTATTGAAATAACGGATGTTTGCTGAATAGCCCAAAGGAGAAAAAGTCCCTTTCTACAGCTCTGTTTTTGAAATCTAAATTTAGAAGGGGCTCCAGGACATAGTTTCCACTTGGGCCTCAATATTCTTTAATTATGGCTATATGTTATGGCTTTCACAATAGAAAAGAGGAAAGTCATAAACTAGTGGGAAGATAATTGCTCCTCTTTCCTCAGAAAACATAAATATACAAACAATTTTTTTATTATTTTTAAATGGAGATAATCTTGCTCACTATATTAATAGATCTAAGAGTTATCATTTGCATTATGACATGAGCACAACAAATGTGTGATTTAACATCATCTAAAGACAAACAACTGTTCGCTTTAAAATGCAATGCATGGTAGTTCATTTAAGAAAAACAAAATAGAATCAGTAAGAAAATAAAGCATGGAGAAAAAAAAAGACAACAAAAATTGAATATGCATATAGCTATTTTTCCAAACTCATTTCAAAACCATTCATATAATTTATAAGCACTCAGAAATGAGGTCAGCTTCTGGCAGATCATGTGGTCCTGACTTTACTGAACCACTGTTCTGTGATCAGCTCCGTATGTGTCATCCTTCTGCTGTGTAATTTTGTTTCCAAAGTCTAAAGATATCATTAAAGTGACATGTCTGCAGCCTGGTATAAAAGACTGAGCACTTTGCAGTTAAAAAATATTACAGATTTGTTAATTATTAAAGATATACTGAACAGCATTTCTCTGTAATTATTGTATAGTCATCAGAAACATCTTGTTTATTCTTTGAGAGATTAAAGTTTCCAAGAAGACAAAAATATTGCTGCAGACATAGAACTTCAGTTTTTCCTAAAGCTTACCAAGAGCCCTCAAGTTTTGTACACTTTTTCTTAATATTCTCCTCATTCAAACACCTTGCTTCCTAATCTGTTAAGAGAAGGCAAGGTCTGGAACAATGTCTTTCATATTGCCTTAAAGCAAGAGCAAGAGTTTAAGTTAAATATTAAGGAAATAATATTGGTCTATAACAGAAATCAATTAAATAGTTGATGCAAAGTCAGCATTACCTGGATGTTTAAGAAAGCTTCAGAGAAGAGGGACGCATTAAAAATAATTTGGTTTTGTAGCCTGAATTTCCCTGAAATAAATTTACTGGTCCAGGGAGCCTTTTTTTTCTCTTTGGTATGTCTTTCTGAGCATAGGGAGCAATCAAAGAGTACTCAAGAACTTTATAAATAATAAGAGGAAGAGGAAATATTTCTGAAAATAAATAGCTACCAAAATATTTTTCATTATCAAAACTAATAAAAAATTATTGTCCAGCTAGGAGCAAGAAAATGAACTGGTTTTAGAATTTTAGAGCTCAGGTTATTCAAACAATACTATATTTTTTTAAATACTGACTTCAGTTAAAGTACTCATTCTTGCAAATTACTGAAGAGTAAATTGTTATTCTTATAGGAGCAATGTAAAAAGTAAGAGATCACTGACACTGCCTTTCATACCATCTAAATAACCCAGTGGAATAAAAATATCAAGCATTTCAATCAAAACGTTGGCATTCAGACCAAACTAGTTGAGGAAACCTGATGAACAAAGATCTTCAAGCAATCCAGCAGAAGATAATTTCATCCTGTCTACAGTTTGAACAGGAAAAGCTCTTTTAGAACATCATGAAAGACATTTTGAAAACCAGAGGTTTCCTGGCAACAGTAAACTGCAATTTAGAAATTATCTAAATTCCACAATAGCAATTTCTTTATGTGTCTTCCTTTCATAGGGATGCACTACACAGGCCAAATCAACAACTTGTTATTCATCTACAATATCTCCTTTTAATAGGAGTTTATACCACTTACACTATAGATAAGTTCCGAAACATTTTTTAGACCATACACAACATAAATCCCTTTGCTCTGTCATGCATGCTTTAATAAACACTTAAAATAGTCCTTTTGCTACTACATGTGACTTAATTTTTCACATAGCCACAGAAACTGTAAAACAATTGAATTTAGTAAAATTCCAGAAATGCTAATCTTGAAGGCTCAACACAGAACTTTTGTCACAAGTGGCAAAGTTCATCCCTTCCAGCTGTGTAGGCATACCTTTCCTTTACATTTTTCCATGTTAAAAAAACAACTTTTAAAGTTTTTAAGAAACTGTCTTAATCTTCCAGTTTAGGGTAAGCTTCTGCAGGTGTATTAAGTGTTCTTAAACACTGAGTTAAACAGCTGCAAAATTTATTACCAAATCTGCACATCATATTCTGGTGGCCTTGCATGTGTGAGCTGTTTCATCCTATGAGCAAGGATTCACAAGTATTTTATCTTAACCAGAGTTTATCCTTACCAGCTCATCAAGTCATAACTCAACACATTGACAATTCTTGTCAAGGAATTATCTCATGTTATTGTTTTTAACAATAACACAATGAAATATCCCGTGTCCTCTGCTTCTATAAACTTGAAAAATGACATTAGGAAATATTTTATGTTTTTTGCAAATTTGAGCTGGCTAGTACCTCATAAACTGTCCAAAAAAAACCTGTCCAAAAAATTGCTTAATCCTCAGTAGAAATAAAGAAATTAATTTGAAAAATTGAATTAATAAGAAAGGATTAGAAAACAGAAATATTATTAAACCAATTTATAAATTAATGATTCACATCATTAATGGATTATGTGCTGTTGTCCTAGGTAGAAAAAGAGTGTAGAAAGACTGGTAAAGGTACAGAGAAAATCAAACAAATAGATGGACCAGAAGAGGACAAGCAACCAAATATAACATCTTCTCTATGAGGAAAAACTGGACTAAGGCCCCCCAGATTCAAAAAGAGAAAATAAAAAGAGCAAAAGACTGAATGAGCAACCTGAGTGAATTGGGAATAGCGGGGGTTTGCCTTTTTCAATACAAAAACCTCACATAAAATAACAGCTAGCAAATTCAAAACAAAAAGATCTTTTGGAGATGAACTCAAGCTATGGAAATCCCTACTGCAAGATGCAATTTAACTATTTAGAAAAATAAATCCATCAATCAAATCCATTTAGAGTCAATTGTGATTTATTCTTAAATGTTATTTCTGGGTTTCTGACATTCTCTGAACTACAAACCACTGAAGAATGAAGAATTCCATGGGACAATAATACCCTCTTTCCTCACCCTCTTAACCAGATATATTGCAACTGAAAAGAAGTATGGTAAATGGATCTTTGCTCTGACCCAATGGAGAATTTTTATGGTCTGAGAGGCTGACAAGCTAAGATATACACTGCAGGTTGACAGTTCAAACACTATGTCACTTTGGGGCCAATAATCCTTTGCACAGAAGTTTTGAAGTTGCAAGAGCTCAGTAATTTTCACAGCACCTGCTTGGTCATCCTAGATCTGTCCAACACTATTGGGGCTTCAGAGCTTAATTCACTGGCCACGTGTACCAAAGTATTCAACTAGCACCTACATCGGATATGAAAACCAGTGGACATTCTCATGCAGAGGTTTCCCCCTGGTCTTAGCCAGGGAGAGGGCAGGCAGAAAGTTCTGGCCTCTCTGAAATGCATGGCTTGTCTTCACATTCAACTGCTGATGCAGTCAATCAAAGCAATCCAGCCTTGTGATGGCAGATATTGCTGTATCTAAATTGCAGAAGAAGACATTATGTTTCCTAGCTTGCAGACAGGGAAAAAAAAAAAAAGAAAAAAAATTTTAAAAAAAGGGTTTTCAATTGCTTTTTGAGGGAAAATTTTGGGAGAAGCATTATCCTGTACTTACACTCTTCCCACAGTACCCTCTGTTGTTACTCTCATGAACAGGACACTAACTAGGGAAACACTCCTGCTCCCATGTTCTTTTACAGAATTTGCCCATTTTTATCTAGCTATATTTAGCAAAATATCAAAGAGTCTTCAAAAAAGCCTGATAGTCTATTTTAAAAGGAGAAAAAAAGAAAAAAGGTGAGAATGTGGCATAGCTACGTAGTTTACTCTTCAGGATGTCTTTCTTTTATTAACCATAAAGAGAGGTGTATCTTCATTGCTCTTGAGCCCAGATGACCTGGGTGTTTTCTGTTCAAGAGTTGCTTTCTTACAGACACAATGTTCTCATGTCAGTGACAGCAGTTGCACTGGTGATGAAAGGATTTTACTGGTTACCTGCTACAGTTGGTAACTACATCACAGTTCCTGCTTTTTCCTGAGGTTGTGAAGACAGGGCAATACAGACCCCTACAGAAATATGTGGGTATGGATGTTCAGAGAGAAGAGACAGGGGCCCACAACTGGTCTGTGACCACCTGTTCTCACCAGGTCCTTAGCAGGGTAGAAATTGCCTGTCAGCTACCGCTACCAAGAGTTCTGGAAGCTGAGACACAGGCAAGGAGCTTTGCAGCTAACCTTGAACAGGAGGAACCAGGGACATTGCTCAGAAGACCAGAAATGGCAGTCCTACCACACCCAAATTCACTGTCATAATCTGCCAAGTCTTCATTCAGTAGCCTGAGACATTACAGTTTCTCTGTGAAACAAAAAAAAATTATTTCCTCTGGTTTATTGCCATTTGATATAGATTTCTTTTCTTTTAAATAACATTAATTAGAAACTATCACCAAATATCTTTCTTTCTTCATTTGCTGAAAGATTCATTTGCTTACAAAGACTTTCACAGTAGAAGCTGTTTAGAAATTCCCATGTGACATGAAAGTAGCTGATCTGCCAAGACAGTTTTCTTAAATACCTGTTGTTTTTCAGGTGTACAACATATGTTCTTAAAAAAGAAAAAATCAGAAAAATATTAGTTAACTCAATAGTTAATTGATTAAAGCCACAGAATTTCATGTAACAGGAAAAACTCCAACAAAAATATTATTCTGGAGTTCATTTTCTTGCTCCCAGCCTTGTATTCCTTTCAGAAAAAAATTTTAAATTGAAATAAGTGCCAAAATATTGGCTGGAGGGTTGCTTTGGTTTTTTATCTCCTTCTTAGTCTAAATTATAGCAAACACTTTAGGGTTCCTTAGACACTTGCTTTCTTATTGAGCCTCACTTTCCCAAATTAAGGTTTGTAAGACTGAAGAAAGTAATGTATGATATAGGCATTGCATTTTGCTGCTGCACTTTTAAAATTAGGACATCAACAATTATGAGCTGCATACTATCTTGAGGTAAGTTTCACAGTTGTTCATGTTTGCCAGGGACTCCTTTAGTCACTTCACTCTTGTTTTGTCCATTCATCCAACAGCTCAACTTTATTCATGCTCAAGGTTTCTTACTCAAAAGCTATATTTTGGTTTTTAGGTGATATGAGGAAGCTTTTCAAGGAATTACAATGGAATAGAGCCATGGCAGGGGTGGAGATTTTAGTATCCATAAAGAGACCCTGACTTTATAAAGGCCCCTGTAATGACAAAGTAGAAAACAATATTATTTATGCATTAAGTACTTTTCTGTGAATCCTGATATGTGACAAATGTGGAAACTCGAATGTTGTTCTGATTTTGCATGAGTACCAGGTGTCTAGGTAAGCAGCTGAAGGATGGCAGATAAATTGAAATTAATATGTGACTGGCAGATAGATCCATGCAGAATTACAGGAACTGAAATGAAGCAATGAACTGATAAATTTGGGGGGCTGAAACCTGAAGTAATTAATCTACACATTAAGTATCATAATCCATATTTTGCTCCTGCTAGCAGGTCTTGCAGGAAAACGGCAGTGCTCTGTTTGAAGGTAAGTAACGACTTATATGTAAAAGGCCAGACAGTAATAACTGAAAGACAAATTTACCTATCTGATATTCCACTAAGCATTTCTTGGACCATTTCCACCCACCATTCAGTGTACAAAATATTCTAAATAACCTTTGCAAATGGCTTTGAACATACTGCTTGTGCAAGCTCTAAGTTTCTGATTTTAATTGGAAACTATTAGAATTATTCAGTAATGTCAACAACAGGCCTGCAAACATATTTAACAAACTCAGGTGAGTTACCTGAATTTTATTTTAAAGATTCTCTCTAATTTTTACGTCATACACTTGACTATTATTTTATTGCAATGGTCTCTCTTCAGCCAACAGCTCTCTTGGGTTTTTTTCCTGAGTGGATAATAAAAGGTCAAGTACCACTGGCAGCACGAAATTTTTGTAGTTTCTTACTAAAAAATCACATTTGCAGTAATTATTTGAAGACACCCACATATTCCATAACTAATTCTAATTTTTGACCTTCTGAGTATCTGAGGTGTAATTTATACTTTCATAGTTGGCAATGCATGTTTTAGGGACAATAGGACGATATACAAAAAATACTATATGATATTATAGTTGTGATGTGTCTGTATGTACTGCCTTTATACATCTAGTTAAAATTATTTATCAATGAAATGTGGATATACTTAAAAGATAATGTTTTTATTTAATTTCCTATTTAGTAACTGAACAATAACTTTGCCATTTCCCTCTCATGTAAGTTCATTGGGATGAGATGTACGTTTATAATGAGCTGTTATTTAAAAGAACTGAAAGATTAAGTATCTTTCTCTTCTATATAAATCTGTAAAATATAACTAATTTATTAATATTTTTCAAAGAATACTCTCAAATTAATTTAAAAAATCACAGACTTCCTGTATTCATACATGCTAGAAGATATTTTATAACTTACCCTCAGAAATTTTGTAATGACAGGCTGGTCAAACCAAACAGATTAACCAAATAAAACATACACAACATCTCCTATTTTAAAGCTATCATATAGTTGAAAGTAACTGTCTTTATTCAAATTTTTATAGTTCAAGAAAATTCTGGAAATATTTATTGTAAGGGCAGTGTAATAAGGCATCTTTTGAAATGCATTGATAGGAAAACAAAGTGTTTATGCCTGAATTATACTTACTCAGTAGCAGCATTTCTCTAACTTTGAATAAATAAATATTAGTAGATAAAAAAGAATGATTGTACATCAAATTAAACTCTAAAGCAATGTACGCGCACTTGCTCATATTAAATATATTTTCAACTGCTGTTTTCAGTAACTGGAACACTTTTAACAGTCTTCATCTTCAGTTTTTAAATATCTTAAAAATAAAACACCTGTGGTTTTTCAGACAAATACTTTTTAAAAAATACTTCCATATAACACTAAAATATATGGTAACTAATTTTCTCCATTTATGCTAAATATATGATTCAAATTTTCAACAGAATTTCACTTTTTAATATCATAAACTAATCAATATTTGTAATTAAAATACAACAACATACTCTCAGGAGTAACAAAATAATACTAAAAAGAAAATTCAGAGAATCTTTTTAAACACATAAATATTTAAAATATTGACAATTTGTATAGCTACACCGTGGAATTACAAACATTTTTACCACTTGTTAACCAGTCTTAGAAAATAAATACTTTGACATTTTATTCAGACATGGAAAAGAAGTAATTATCCAACATCACTACATTTCACTAGTTCTAAAAATGACACAATTATAAGAATAGAAGAGTAACACAATAGTGTACAGGAAAAATGTATGTTCTTTTCCAGTAGAATGCAAATTATAGATAGCTTGAGAGATACATAGACATACTAAAAATATTTTAGAAACTAAAATATTATACTTAAAATTAACTATCTTTAGTTCCATAACTGAAATATAATATTTAGAAATTTAAGTAATTTAAAATAGCTTAAATTTTAAAACATTGCTTGTTTTTACCCAGTCTATTATTTTCTATTCACTCATCACTCAAATATATTCCATAATAATGTATATAAGCAAATATGTCTTCTCAGTAAAGAACAAAACACAGTACCCAAACCAGTATTTTGCGCAGAAACAAACAGTATTAATTTAGGATTTAGTGGGTCCTTGTCTCTAGCTTACCTCAGAAATAAGTTCTCCAGCATATGTGAGTGTTGGAAGTCTTTGCAGCACATTTCTACTCTGCTGAGAACCATACAAACATGCATATGCCTTACATTTATGCATATCATTCACATGGAAATATGCTACGTTAAAGAGCCTCAACACCACAATGTAAGAAAATTGTGGATGGTTGTGAGGATATCATGCTCTTGAAGAGCTTCATAAAGCATAAGTTATTAAGTAGCACTGTCTTGAGCCTGAATTCAGCTAAATAAAGATGAAAGCTTGTCAAAAAGTTGAAATGATACCCTAACAAATTGACAAAATTAATATATTATTATAAGTCATGAATAGTTTAACCACAAAATTAGATGGGCCGATATGCTGTTGTTCTCTCTTTAATCAGATTACAAAATCTCTCCATTGTAGGCACAGATATGCAATTATATTTCCATAAATAATTATTTAAATTATAATCGAAACATTCAACTACTGTTAATATTTAAAATATATTCATTGATGTTGTGCTATAGTGTAAAAGAAAAAAATATAAATGCTGCCACAGGTAATTATTAGTGGCTTGGCTGTCAGTTAGTCAAATCAACTAAAAGACCAATTACTCTGATGATACACAGGTTGAAAGGCTGGTTAAAGTAGAGTTCACTGCTGACATTAGGCCATGTTTGGTGAGTTCTGATTCTACAGCAGTGGGGGTGAATTTCCTGTGAATTATTATAATGAGGATATTTTGCATATGAATTCACATACAGTAATTTGTTCTCAACTTCAATCTCTTAATCTTGCTTAAATCTGTAAAACACACAGGCCACACTTCCCATAATGCAAGTCCTGAATTACACTTCTTGCTAGAAAAACTAAGGTTTAAATAAAGACACAGATAACAGCACAAAACGTTCCCGGCAAACTTCTCTTTCTTTCATGCATGTCTGTAGAGACCTGAGTAGGTCACGTAAGAAATTCTGCTTCTGAAAGAAGACAAATTGCTCTTGAAAATTCTACATACAGAATACAATCATATCCACCTCATGGAATATGTTTCCCTTCAGAAACATCAGCTCTGAGGTGATCTTTTAGATGACTATAAGCAGTTTGGAAGGACTTATCAGTCAGATGAGCAGCCTGCATATCTGACATCTATGGTCTGCTGCTCTTGATTCACTTTCAGAGAACAGTGACTATAGCACTAATTACTTTCAAAGACCTGTAGTACTTTACTTCTTTGCTTTTATTTAAAAAAAATATTTTGACACATAAATCATAAATTTAGGGCAGTAAATTACAGAAGGATGGCAAAGTTCTTAAAAATATCACCCCAGTCATTCGGAAGAGTATTTTTAATTTGTTTGTGTGTTCATGCATGCTAAGAACAAAACCAGAGCACCCTAAAAAATCTCAAGCTTTACTTTCCACTGCTCAAAATTTTTCACAGTTTTATTCAAGAAATAAGGCTATTTATCTTCTTCAGTTTCTACAGAATTTTAGTACTACATATTGCTGAAAAGATATATTAAATCAGCTTCTAAAACATTGAGAGAAAAAAACATATAGGTGTTTCAAACCAAATTCAAGTATTAAGCACCATAATGCTGTGTTCATACTCAGGGTACTACATCAATAATTGTATCTCTCCTTACACAAAAACAGAGTTATCAATTGGTTGCTATTTATGAATTTTATTCTTCTTGTAAAAAAAAAAAAATAGGACATGAGAATTTTATAGTTTTATTACATATTGCTCACCGGTAAAAAGAGAAATGAGCAGAATTCTTTTTAATACAATGAGATTCTTCATCCACTAAACAAAAAATAATGACTGAGTGGACCCCACAAACAATTTAAAGACTGAAAATATCACAGAAATTATATGGAAAAGAATCAAAGTCGCTCATGCATTTGTAAGTAAATAAGGCAGAGACACTTTTTTGCCTCTTAAGATGCCATGTATGTAAATAAAAAATGAAAACTTTTTAAATAGCCATCTTGTGCTACATAATAATTGGCAAAATTACCAATTCTTTTATTGTTGACTGCAAGCACTTACAGTTTCCCTTGTCCATTACCGAGCTCCTGAATTGTAAATGAAGAGCATCATTATTTAGCTGCATTATTAGCTAATTTTAGTAAATCCAATTAGTTTTAAGTACCTGATATGTTAATGTATTTAGCTTCCAGTGTATCCTGCTATTGGATTTCTTGAGACTAAAAATTATTTCATCAAAATGTGAGCAGACATATAAAACTCTATTTGTCTTCATCTATAATGAAATATCATTGTTAATGATGGAGCACTGTATGATGCAATCTGACTTAGAATACAAGCTTAGATTAGCTAGTACTTGCTGTTAGAAATAGAAGATATTTTATTTGGTTTTATTTGTTGCATTAGTATTTACTTGAATCAGATCAAGTGGAAAATGCTGAGGTGTAGAAGATGAATATTGGTTCAAATGTCATTGTACTAATAGATATAAGAACACTATTAAATGGGGTTTTTTTATTTATCAATTCATTTTTAGAAACTGTCAGTGATGCAATTTAAAGGGGGAAGAAACTTAAACCATGACAGCTTAATTAACACATGAGATTTGTTTTGCTTTGTATCTCTCTTAAATGTAAAATGTTAACATTCTACAGCACTCTCCAAATAAAAAACCATGAGGTATATATCTTTATAGAAAATCCTTACTAGAGGTTTATATCCCTTTATAGCAATCACCTTACTAAAAGAGGTGAAATTGTATAAAATATAATTGCAGAAGGATTATTTAAAATAAATATATTAAGTCTATTAAGTAACATGAAAGGGAAAACATACATTTTTTAAATTCTACAGCCACTTGTTCTGGGATTAGCAGATCTTAGGCAATACTGTATTTCCTTAGACTGCAAACCCTCAGGAGGTTTAAACAAATATTCTTTTTACCGTTTCAGGACACAGTCTCTCCCGGGAAAAAATTACTGAGCCTTTTTCTCCTAACATTTTATACCAAAAAAATAATTGGCAAATAAGAAGAATTTAAATTCTACGAAATGAATAGTAATGAACTGATAACTAAAATATTGCTTAAAGGTTCAAATACAGAGAGATTGCAATAATAGTACTATTCTGTTAAGCTATGTATACTTCATCGAAGCCAGCGGAAAGGAAAACATACCATATCACCACCATACCGCAGGCATTTTCATACAGCCTAGTGCAAATTCAAAGCTTTCTCTGGCTGTGTCCAATAAAACAGCCACAACTATTTTTAAATACATCAGGAGTCCATGACCCCATAAGTAGTAACTTCCCTTTCTTGATGGAGTGCGCATCTCACTTTTGTAAGTGTCAACGGTTTCTGGCTGGCTGGCCAGAGACCACGGCATACTCTGCTTTTCTCCCAAAAAGGCCATGTCATTCTTATACAACTTAATCAGTGGCTACATACAAGAAAGCAACACTGCAGCCTTTCTGATCATTTTAATGAGGACCCCTGGCTATTCAGTCATTGAAATATAATTGACTTGCTCTTCTCTTATTTTCATAATAGACACTCCAACCTAGACCACATTTATTTTGCTATAAGAAATGTCAAGAAAGATTGGAAGTTTTCTGAGTGTCCCCATTAAAACTGAAAACATGCCACCCTGTCTTTTGCATTAGCTGCGATCATTTTGTATAGAACTCATTATGCAGATAGAAGATGCAAATGTTTCATCTATCTCACATCTAACCAAGCTGCAAGTGCCAAGAAAATAAGCAGGAGAAGAATAATTTTCTTTCTATGTCTGTGCCTGCGCCTGTGGTGTTTGCATTGTGTCACAATGCCAGTACCCATGTGTGCATGTGTACTCATGTGCTCACAGACAACATACACACAGCTCAAAGTCCTAATATCTTATTTCAGGTAAAATCTAAAGGTTGCTTGGCACATGTTATCACAGCCAAGGAAGAGCATTTTTCTCAACAGAAGCAGCTCTATGTAACAATAACTATTACTTTAAAATCAAACCATGAGTAGCAGAAACCATATGAATGAGAAGATATTATCATGCACAGGAATACATTCAGTGTTGGTTTTTGAATAGAATAATGAGTGTGTGCATGCCAAATGTGTTATTTTGAATAAGTTCTAGTCCCTTGCTATGACTACCCAGTTCAGTAAACAAAACATCAGGTAGAGAACTGCATCTACCATACACTAAGTTCTGCTCATATCTGGCTGGAGTGTGATACGCATTTCCCAGCTGAACACATTATACAGGATATCTACCATGAAAACTCATTCACTGTTGACTTAACTGTGCAGTTTGCAGTGCAAGACAGAAGATATCTCTTCCTGTCAATTATTAGCACACACAGCATCTTACTGATCCTACCAGTAAATACTACCACTACTACATCATCACTTTTTAGTAATTTAAAGATTTCACTAAGAAAGTGTCATTACTTAGCATGCTACTAAACACTCAAAATAAAAACCTCACATCTCACAATTTTCCAATCAGATTTCCAGCCTGAAAAACATTCCCAAGAAACTTTCATGACATAGACAATGAACAATGAAAAGATCAGAAATAAAATTGCTAGGACATCTGATATATTTAATCCACATTTGAATAGGGAAAGTGGACTGATTTTTACAAGACTTAGAAAATTCTGTTCTGATGTATTATATATTATTACAGAGGGGACAGAAAAATCATACTTTACCTTCAAGCCACAGCATACTGAAATAATAGAAAGGGGTGGCAAAACAGATATTTTAAGTCAATATTTAATGTCATACATTATCATTTTTGCTCACAAGAGTTCTGACAATTTCCTTACCCATTTTTAGCATAAAAACATGAAAGTATCATTCTTTCTGGCATATTTACACAGTTTATTTTTGACGTCTTTACATACAGGGCTTGAGAAGGAGTGTTTCTGGGCCTCATTTTAGCGGGGCACTGTGCACCAACCAACCCCAGCCCTAGAGCAATGGGGCCGGGTCCTTCCCGTCTGCCCCATGCTTGTCTTCTCCTACAACTCAAAGATGTTACTGCACAGCACCTTCAGGAAAAAAAGACTTCTGAGCATCCTGGAAGCTATCTGTTTGCATGTACATCCTGTCACCAAGCCACATCCCCAGCGCGCTCACACAGATTTCCCTGGGCCTGGCAGAAATAATCAGCGTACAAGAGGGAAAGGAAGAACCCCTAGGCTTCCTCTGGATCAACGTCAGCGCACACGTTCATGCTACTTTGGCAACATATGGGTGTACCTCACAGAGTACTTTATGCACAGCAGTAGCACTTGGATTCCAACAAATGAAGGTTTCAGTAATGCAAGCACTGAATATACAAATACTGCTTTTCACACATGGATAATGTTATGTAATTTAAATGTCTAGAACTGCAATTATTAAAGCAACTTTTATTTACTCTTTTGCTGTAGCTACTTTACAGCTTCTATGTACAAAACTTCTAGATAATGGGATTTCCACCAGTTGGGGGTTTTTTTTGAAATCATGAAAATTTTTTACATGAGAATTTCATCTTTCATTTGGAATTTTAAATAACTATATAAACAAGTAACTCCTTGCTTCTAGCCTAGCTGCATGTTCAATAGGAATTGTACCAAATGTCATTCTTAGAGAGAAACTAAGACCCATCATATAAATTAACAAAAAGTAACAACTTTTCAGCTGGTTTCACACACAATCTCTCACACTTCATCATACCTTTAAAGTGAAAATATTTCATAAGAAAAACTAAAAGGAGTTATTTTTGAGAACTCCTTGGCTGCCTGATATCTGCCAGGTTCCCGCAGGTGAGTTGGAACTCAGCTGGCAGTAAACATTTGAACTCTTCCCACTCATCCCTCTTGTCCCATAACACCCTTCCCACTTGCAGGTTGTGGCCAGGCATCAAATGTGTCTGACTTCTCTGGCTTTCTAACTACTGCATGACCCTTTGGCCATTCATGTACAGGATGTCCCCTACTTGTTGCAATCCACTTTAAGATACCATTAACTGTCTTTTTCCATAGGTTCTCATCCTGCTTCTTGTCTGTGGTTAAGAGATCAACAATATCCTCCCCTCTGGTCTCAGAAGTACTCCTGTTTCCCCCACAGAGTCCATCCAGGAATAAGCAAGAAGATCCATTCCATGCCATATAAGTCAAGAAGCTTCAAACCTCATAAGTGTTGTCCATGAAATGTCTGAATAAAAATGTACTTGGTCTGGCAAAGCAGATTCACAGGGACAAAGAGAAGAAGGAGAAGGACTATCACATAGGCAAACAACCAGTTTTGGAACTCAGTGGGTTTGATTCTGTTTCTGATTTATCTTTTCTCTTATGAGTTGGAGAAGGAAAAGGCAAAGAGGCCCAGCTTCATCTTGTTCTCTGCATAAGAGAAGACCCTTTCAGTCAGGAGATTATTACAACCTCAAAATGATGATATCAGGACAAAGTCTGCCTCACAGGGCTGGGGGCTTGTATTGCAGTCCAGAAGGATGTGATTTAGAAAGGTGGTTGTGCCAGCCCATGCAGATAAGTGCTTCCCATGACAAAGAGAAAATCCTGTTCAGTCACAGCACAAAAAAAAAATCCTCTGTTGCCATTCTTCAGCAAAGCTTCCAGTCCTCTCCCACTAGCCTTGAAGACCCTCCTTACATTGTTATACGTCTTCCTTGTTCACCTCTCCCTCAGCCATCTCTTTGCTATTTTTCAGACTGTTCCAAATTTCAGGAAACCAGTGCTGTTGTTTCACCTTGACATTTCTGAGGAACCAATTCTACAATCTCTATACACAACCTACAAGAGAACTATTCGTGCACAAGAAGAGGATGACTTCAAAAGCAGAAATTACGTGAAATGAAAAATAAAAGTGGGGATGAAGGAAAGGTTGCAGGAGGAGAATCTTATTGTAATTAATCTCAAGGAAAATGATGTTTATCTTCTTCAATTTTCATTTTACTCTAATTAAAAAGTAGGTTTAAATGGTAATAAAAAAGTTCTTTTACAAAAATATGTAGAATTATTTGCAGGATGAGTGGTATTTGTGATAACTGAGTGGCAAAATTCAGACCCTCTTTTGTACTCTTATCAAAAGCCACTTCTTGCTACCTGCTTTAGGAAAAAAAAAAATCTATCAAAGCCACAATGCAATGGGAAAATAATAGAATCATAGAATCATGGAATCATAGAATCATAGAATGGGCTGGAAAGAACATCCAAGATCATATGGTTCCCTGCCACAAACAGGGACACATTTCACTAAACCAGGTTGCTCAGAGCCCCATCCAGTCTGGCCTTGAACACCTCCAGGTGTAGAGCATACATAACTTCTCTGGGCAACCTGTTCCTGTGCCTGACTACCCTCATAGCAAAGAACTTCATCTTAATACCTAAACCTACTGTCTTTCAGTTTGAAGCCATTCCCCCTTGTCCTGCTACTGCATGTCCTTGTAAAAATCATGGGGAAATAGCAGGTTCTACAATTTTATACAGTACAAAAAGGAGCTTTGAGAATGTCTTTTCCCTGCAAACATTTCCATGCATCTAGGGGTCATTTTACTCTTTTGTTCACCCTGATCAGAGGAGACCAGCTGTCACCAACAGCAGCAGCGTGCCTTGATCAGAGTTTGATTTATTGGGAAAAACAGAGAGTTCTGACTAATTGCATCTAAATCCAGGATACTTTGGACATCCCAAAGGAAAAGTGGGCCACTGGGTAAAAGAAGGTTTATGGTCACTCTCCCACTAAACCACTCTGGACCAAAGTAAGAATGCAGCCATCAGTAAGAACTCTCAAGTTCTCTCAAGCAGGCTGATGGAGGGAAGAAACTGTACTTCTGCTGGAGCATAAATAAGAAATCTAGCAGCTCAGACAACTTTGCTGTGGCGTCAAAGAGAGATAATAGATTCTATCCCAAATTAGGCATCAAGTTCCTTCTTAGAGTCTATCTACTCAGCAGCATTTTTAACAACATGCTAGCAAAGGCATTAGGAAGTTATAGACCTTTAAAAATGGATTTGGAGCCTGGAAACAGGACTAGCCACATGGTCATCATATTGTGACATGCTTTCCATCTTGCTACTGGTCCACAAGATACCAACAACAGTGGAAAGACCTGTTAAATCTGCCTTCCCAGGCTTCTGTGTTTACCAGGGATTAATTGGAGTCAATGAAATACTGTCCTTCTCTTATAATGTATAATGTGCTTAGCATTTGGAAATATTTGCAGGTTTTATATGCATGTGTACATATGCAGATATGTGTGAACATGTATCAAATGTCATAGTAGCTAAAATACAGTACATTCAGCGTCCTATATAAATAAAAGATTTATTCTTTTTCCATTACATGGAGAAAGCATGTTCTTTGACAAAATGAGCCATAACCACAATATCACCCCAAAATTCTACTTTTGAGGAATTTCCAGTCAATCCAAAAATTTAAATTATTTAAAAATCCAACAAAAACTCTGTCTCTGGATTTTCAGACAATATTTTCTATGTCTTTGCTTATACTATGTAATACTTCAGAGCTACACTCTGTCCTGACTGATGTTTTTTGCTTTTTTTCCTCATTTGAACAGGGGAAGCCTAGGGCAGTGAATGTCACTGGAAGTCAAGGTGCCTCACAGACAGGCATGCTTGCCTTCAGCAAATCTACAGATTTGGTCCTCGGGAGCTCTTGGTATCTCCAAGGAGAAGTGGCAACTAAAAAAGCATTCTGAGTATCTACATTTCAGATGTAAACATCTAAATCCTTCCACAATTTTTAATCTTCCTGAGCAGGATGGCTGTTTAATTGCAATGCAAACATCTAAGCTGGCATTCTGAATTCTGTGCAATCAGTAGCACTTTAAGAGTCTTATCTTATACAAAAGTCTGATCTTTTACAAATATCTAAAAACAAAATAAACATGTCTAGAAAAACTTATCTTTCTCCACTGACCCTTAACAACAGAGGATGCTTAACTGGGGTTTGGATACCTATATTGCAAACATCTATATTTGCTCAGATGAACCCCACTGCCAGTGGTCTCTTTATCAGTGGGAAATTACTGTGTAACTCATCCGACAGGGAAACAGTGATCATAAATGCATCAACGATTCTGAGATCTGGGAATCTCTGTCCTTGGTGCTGTATCATATAAATCTCTTTTAACATGAGGAAAAAAGCACTGGTCTATCCTTAAGTTTGGCTGTGTTCAAATACAAATGAAAGTTTCTTCCAGACAGTTAAAGCTGTATGATTTGTGATGCAAATACAAGTTCATAGTAAAGGGCTAACCATCAAGGTTTTATTTTGGCTGCCTATTTGAATATACTACCTCTGGGATTCGATCATGACCCTGGTAGTCACACTGAGTAATGTCTTGCTTTACCAGTTATTGCACAGAAAGTTTTTGGAAGGTGGCCCTTTGCATCCAAAGTTCTGGAAAATGTAAAAATGCAAGAAGAGACAAGTAAGTAGAAGCAAGTTTCCTTAGCTAAAGGTATTGTTCCAAGCCAGCAAGCATGTCTCTCCTACACTGAGGTCCAAGACACGTACCAATATAATCTTTTTTGAGTGTAATCAAGCTGACATCTATCTACACTGATTACATTTCAGAACGGGAAAGGGAAATTCGGGAGGTGGGAGAAAGGTTCTCTTCTCTCTGGTGGTTTCAGAAGTATCCTCCACAGGGTAGTTTGGGCCTCTGGGCATAGCCCTGAGACATGGGTGGTGTGTAAGGAATCATGCTGGAGGTCTTATGCCTCAGAGATGCTCTTCCCTATTCCTTCTTGCTCCTCAGGGGAGTAATTCGTTGCTGGTCTATACCAGCAGCAAATTATAGCAACCCCTGTGCCAGTTCAACTTGCATCTGGGAACTGGAAGAGGCAGGGGAGTGAGGGACAGAGGGCTTTGGCCTTTGCCTGACCATCTGCCTGGTGAAGCACTGGTACTATTTAGTCAGTTTTCCGCCCACTCTCCAGTGCATGATGCAGGGGAAGCTACGGTGACTCTGAAGCTTCATAGTCCTGACTGTGCTGTCTGTCAAACCCAACTCAATCTGCTCTTTTCTTTTGACTCTTGCAACAATACAAGAATTTCTAAAAACACAATGACCAGACCCTGCTTCAATGAAAGCCTTTTTGCATCAGGGAGCCTGTGTATGGCTCAATTCTAAGCACTTCAAAAGCCAGTCAGAGAAGAAATGTTGAGTATTTTTTATTGTATTTGTGTAGCTTCCCAAATGGAAAATAATACTGCTCTTCGTGCCTTTATTACATTGCTCTGTAAATGACAAGATCCTACTACTGCAGGATACACCAACTGACTCTGGCAAGTAACTAGCTGACCTTTATACAGATTGCATTTTTATTCTCCCTTTATGGTAGCAGTTTATCTTGATCCTCATTTTCAGCTCCTTGCATGATAGTTCAGCTGGTTTCTACTACTGCTTGGTATCACATGTGTTTAAAAACATTGTTACAAACATAAGTCTGTCCTCATTACCAACAGTATTAAATAAATATCAGTTTATTAAGAGTGAGAGAGTTAAAAGCCAGTATTCTTTTACTGGTCTTGTATCCTAGGCAAAGGAAATCAGGAAATCAGGCTCTTTTCATTAATATATTACAAACAGATCCTATGACCTTGGATGCATCTCCTCTGATGAGAGCTAGTCCTTCCCCTGCCTACCTAGTTCTGACAGTGGTCTTAGAAGACAACTCACTTTTTAAAATGTAATTCCACACAACACAGCTACATTGCTGGTGCAATCCACATAGAAACCACTTCTCATATCTCCCTCTTTCTACTTCTCTTGCTCAAGCCATTTTCTTGATCTCTGTTTGTCCCAGTACGTGAATATAAGATTACCAGGGGACATTTGGATGTTTCTGTCTGGGAATCCTGCCGTTAGCTAGCACACCCTATGTGCAGTTCATGCATGGTCTCTTGGCTGATTTCACTGACCTCCATCTGTTAGACTGGCTCAGTGCCTGCTCACAAGTCAGTCAGACTGTTTCACTAGGACACAGGTTCCAGCAAGGATGCACTTGGACGGACAGCATGCCCAGTATTGCAATGTGTCCTGCCTTCTTAAAAAAAAAAAAAAAAAAAAAAGCAACATTTTTACATGGTATGGCACTACAGCTTTTGGACTGTCATCTCATGCTGTAATTCCACTTTCAGGGAAGTCACTGAAGAAGGAGAGGAAGGCTCATTATCAAAACACTGAGAGGCTTTCAAATGCTCCTCTGTTTGTATTCATAAGTGCAACACTTCTCCCTGTTCTTCATTAGAAAGGGAAGTTGGTGTGCAGCACTTTTGTTTTCTCCTTGGTAGCTCCAGTGTTTCCACAAACACTAAGTGTGGTATGTTACAAGGAACCAGTAAATCCAAAGTTCTTGTCTGAACATGTTTATTTGAGCTTCATTTTCTTGAGTGCATAAGGAGAAATTCAGAAAATAAATTGTAAAATAAGGGTTTGCACCGTCAAATTATATACAATACACACTGCTAGCCAGTAAAAAATTGTCACCAAACCTGATAACCCTGATAAATCTGCTATCAGCTCACACAGGCTACAGATAGATCAATTTCTAACACATTCGGCCACATCTTTTTAAACCAGAATGTCACAAAATACACACCTGTGTCTTAAAGAATGAAAACTGAACATGTTTGTCAATAAGAGGTGTTAGCAGTTTTTCATTGACTTTTGGTTTGTCCTGAGCTCTTTGTGGGGTTACAAAGAGGTATGCTGACCAAACAAGGTTTAGAAAAATCCCCCCTTTGCAGCCAGTCCCTAACACACTGTTTACACTCTAACTCTACACCACATCCTGCAGCAGCTCATTCCAAGTCCTTCATCTCTGCAACCAAAGCTCTCAAACATGTCGTTTATAACATGACCAACACCTTTAAACCTTGGGTGCAGGCTCATCCAAACTAAAAAAAAAGCCTCCAGCAAGCTCACTGGATCATTTCTTACATCACTTGCCACTGCCTTCCCATAACTCCCTCCACTATGTATAAATGAAATTAAATCCACCAAGCACCTGGAGATAGAGCAAAGTATTCACAGGTAAAAATACTGAAGGAGAAGTACCAATAGCACAGACAGAGCTATAGTAGGAGAACACACTCAGATTAGGCTATCCATGCTGATTTGGCTGATCATTGGGTCACATCACAAACTTGGGTGATGATGACCTATGAATATAACAAACCACGTATCAAAAAGATTGTGTGTATAAAGAATCCTAGAAAAAGACTCTTATCTGCTCACAAAATTCTCCTTGGAATTGAAACAGAGAGAGTTTCTAGTGCAATTAGAAATATTTATATATGGGAGAAGGAGTGAATTTTGTATCAAAGATAAGCTTATAATCTTTACAACCCTGACAAAAAAAGTTGGTGTTTAAGAGCAGAATGACCATTCTCTTTGTTTTGATGATGATTCTTCCTTTATAGGACACTAAACCTTAGTAAGATTTTCTGTAGAATTAGAAGGAAAAAGCAGCAATCATAATCACCTTACTTTTCAACACTTTAATGATATACTTATCCAACCACAAAGTTCACATTTTAAGTATCAATATGGCACTGTTCCAAGGCAATTTACTGTGCTTACACCAAAACACATTGCTCCCCATTATTCTTTCATTGCACACATGCCTAAATATAGGTGCATAATTTTTAGAAGGGTTGCTTTGAAATTTTAAGTCAATCGGTTTTACTTAGTTACCTCCCACATACACAGAGATACAAAATAGTGCTGTTAACACCCAGCTGAGCAACAAACTGAAGACTTCAATGATCAAGTAAAGCCCAGCTCTGCACTTGCCATTAATTGCTTAAATACAGAGAGCCTGTGTAAAATCTGTTTCTCCTTTTCTGAGATTTTTGATCTCTAACCATTCCTCTGAAAACTTATTGTTCTTTATCTCAGTATTACATGGCAAACACTTTGATATTTATTCCGATGAGATTTCCTGTTGGTAAATTAGGTGTTATTAGTTGTAAAAATATTGTAATCAGTACAGAGCTCATTTTTTATGTGAAGCATTTATTCCAGTGGCTCTAGTAGACGGGAATATTTTTTTACAACAGAACACTCTGCAAAACAAAATTACTAGAGGTCAGATAACAATTGATAAAAATACAATTGTAAATATAAAGGGCTTTTCCTCTGCCTTGTAAGGGAAAAGGAAAGAAAAAAAGGAAGAAAGAAAGGGGAAAAAAATCAAGGTTTCAGCCAGCAAAGTGGTAGCAGAAACTTGGTGATATTCCCCTTTTTCCTATGTACCTATCTCAATCCATTTGCAAACCATAGCGTCGGCTCCGTGCTGCCTCGGGGATGGGAGACCAGAAGTGCTGCAAACCAGGACTGATGTGCCTGACAGAGCTGCACAGCAAAGTCTGAGTGATGGCCTGAGCCATGCCCGGCAGTAGCCAAAATTATGAGTGGGTTTTCTTTTCCTGGAGCGCTGCATTCGACTACAATCACAAATGTGGCATATGTAGTAGCCAGTCAGCTGCCAGTTGATTCTATATATATTTTTACATTAAGTTTTTGAAAGCCATGTAAGAAAAAGGTTCTGCATGCAAAGAAATATGCTGCAGCTTGGTGACTTACAGAAAGCTTTGGGGGGCACAACCAGAGTGGTACATTGGGAAATCTTGCTTGGCATACACCCGACTGCTTTCACTTAGAAGAAACATTCAAACCTGAGATATCTCTGTGTAAGTGCTGTATCTTGTCCCAGGGCAGATGGAATTAATTTCATGTATTATTGTGTCCCAAATCAACAGCTGTGAAAGACGGTATTCAGCAAATGAGGAAAACTAATCACAACTATTTATATCTGCATATATAAAGGAGTTCAAATGTAAGTGTAGAAACATCTCCTTAAAAAATGAAGAGGCCAAGGAAGACAAAATAACCTAATTACTGAAATGATTTAAAAACCTTTATGCCTTTTTTAAAATAGTTTCTAAGTTTCTAGATAAGTGGAGTAGAGTAAGTGAGTAAGAGTGGAGTAGCTAGAGGGAAAATCTTAAATTATACTGACAATTAGTCATAAAAGAGTCATACCCTTCCATGACAGCTTTGAAACTTGGGGCTTTTGACTCCACATTTCCCCATCGTTTTGTAAAAACAGGCAGCAGTCATTCTTAGATCCCATTTTATTGTCTGTTGCTATGTTCACCTTCACAGACGAGTAAGCACTCTTAAACTGTGTCTAATTTGTGGTTTAACAGATAATTTTCACAAGTGCCCATTGAACATCAGCTCTGAAAGATGAGAATCTGCACTGACTATCTCCAGACTTAAACTTGGATGTTTAGATTTACAGCACTAAATCATTTACAGGACCTATAAGAACTAAGTGCTTTCCGATTTAAAAGAAAGTATTTCCTTCTTGACATACACACAAGCACACACAGAGAGAAAATAAATCTGTTAAGAAAGGGCTGGCAAGTGGCTTCCCAAGATCTCCCATGTATTTTTACCAAGAGCTCTAGGAACAAAGCACTTGGAAGACTAAGCAGAAACAGTCAATGAAAAAAAATCTTTTTCTTTTATTTTGATCAGAGTTCTGTTTAGATACAAATGATCTGGAAGTAGTATCTGAAAGCCTACATTAAAACAAAAACAGAACTGGGAACAATTTTGCACCCTCTCTGGCAAAGGAAATCAAATCAAATCTACAAGACCTTCTGCTACAATTCATCCTGATAGAATTTGCAACAGCCAGGAAATTAACTCTAAACAATGAAGCTCGTAATGAAAACATTGTGAGAGACAACATTAACATAATACAGAGAGAGCCTCACTGACTGTCTACCAACAGTTAAGGTCCATCCCCCACTCACAGGATGGTCAAGTAAGAAAAGAATCAGGCCAGGTTTCTAGCTCTTAATCAGTGTTGATACAAGAGCAGTGCACAGCAGCAGAAGAAAAAGATGAGATTAAAGTGAATATTGCACTAATGAGCATGTTCTTTCTGATGAAAGATTTTAATGTAGACTGTAAATCTCTTTTTCACATGCTTATCACAAATGTCTCAATTTGGTAAACTGAATAGCAGAATTATTTGGGTAGGTGGCAATGAACATGTACTTAGGTCTGCAGCTAAAAAGGATTGAGATGTTTGGACTCTAAATTCTGCAAGGTGCAGCTACAAGACATCTGAATTTCTCCCACTCCTGTGCAAGATCTGTAGTATTCTACACAGTTACAAGGTCTCATTAGGCTATGGCTGTTTTAGGAAGTATTTCAATCCAACAGGAGCCAGTCGTCAGACTGGAAGAGTTGATGCTGGGAACCCAGCCACAGCAGAATGTGCATTTTGTGGGCTTACAGCATCCCAGCCTGGTCTGAGGAGAACACCATGTGTCCTCCTGGACCAAGTTCCTGATTTCATTTCTTGTAAAATAAACCAGAATGAGCTCTGTGAGAATATTCTGCAATGCAAAACAACTGTTGTCAATGGAGATGAAGAGGAGATTCAGCCCAAGAACACAGTCCTGATAAAAATGAAAACATTACTGCACATGGTCCTTGCTAGCTCAATTCATGCCATTCAAATAGATTGCTCCATGAGCAGCGAATTTCCAAGAAAGGCTGAAAATATCAGCTTATGCTTAATTTATCCCACACTGGAGATGAAGTGTTATATTCACAATCAGGTTGATGTTCCACATTCAATTCACAGCCAGGGACCTCCACAGAGCATGGGGACTTCATTTCAAAAAGTCTTGTAGAGAAGCACCTCAACCTTTTTATCCAGTCAGTGAGCTAAGCAGGATTGGCAAAACAGAAAGAGACAGGACAGATTAGAAATGTAAGTCCTTATATCAGCAGATAAAGGAAGAAGCCATTGAACATAGGTCCTTTTCAATCTGCCTGAGCGCTCTGCAAACTGAGCACCTCTGCCTAAAGGAAGAACCACAACTTCTCTTTTGCTGTACTTCAAAGTCAGCTGCTGCTGGATTAATGTGGAACTCAGTATGTGGATGTTCTTGCCTGTGCCTTGGGAAACCTTCATGAGCTCTAACACTTGGTCTGTGCACTGGGCTATGGGTTTGCAGATCCCAAGAGGGCTTAGGAATAGAGTGAGATCCAAAATATAAGCCTCTACATACTGATGTTAAGTACAGGGAAGAGAAAAAAAAATTAAATTCCAAAAGAGTCAAACGGCAACTGATGCCTTGGGAAGGCTGACCTGGAACAGAGACTAGACAGAGCTAAGAGAATAAAGTACATATTTATTAAAAGGCCTTAAAGGATACACCTTGGGCAGTACAAGAGCCTGGCCAGGGCTACACCCAAGATAGACCCAAAATGGTCACAAAATGGATGACAGGTCACAAGGTCTCGCACTTTTATAAATTTTGGTCCATTTCCATATTGGGGTTAATTGTCCAATTACAGCTTCAGATTATGGAGTCCCATCCTTCCTGTTTTCTCTCTTCAGCCCACCATTGTTTACACTTTTGTGCCCAAAAACTTGTAGCAGTTGTCCTTGGTCTCCATCTGGGAAAGAATTTTTTGTCTACCTACTCTGCAAAGAGAGCTTACTAACACTTAATATGAGGCTCAGAACTACACCCCTAGGCAGCATCTGAAAAACATGAAAGCTAAAACTTAGCCATCAGTCCTAGTATTAGACATGCATATTCTGGAGAACAAGACTCCAGCATCACTGAAGCTTTTAGAAGCTGACATAGGTATCCATTGGGGCTTTTTTTCAATTAAAGCACTCAGGTATACCATAACTTAAATTATTTTTCTGCACAGGATCTAATTTTAGTACCTGCACCCTTCTTATTTCAGCCTTAATCGTGGTTTGCAAAGACTTTACAAAGGCTACTCGACATTCTACATGCATAAAACTTATCCACAACCTGTTAAGCAAACCTGAGATGTTTTTGATGAGAAGCAAAAAAATGGGGGGGAAAGCCAGTTTTCAGATCTCATGGACTCTCTTAATATCAGAGAGCATCTAACCAATGTAGTTTTAACCAAATGAGAATACACGAACGTAAAACTGGGTGAAACTTCACATTCCAAACTGCAGGGAGCATAGAGTAATGCAATAGCAGCTATGTTTTTATGGGTTATTTTAAATTTAAATTTATTTTAAACTAAATTTGAACTAAAAACATTAGGGTCCTTTTCTTTTTAATCATAAAATTAATTTTAAATTAGTTATTAAAAAAAAGATTTGTATAACTAATATATAAAAGAACAACTTGAAACATCCTGTAATCCTGCTGCAAAATTATTTTGTTTACAGATCATTCAGAAATAAAGACTGAACTTTGGCCATGGTAAAAATAGCAATTAATTGACTCTTATTTGGAGTCACATGGTAGCTTACAGAGGAAATTATATGTTTGTGTGACTGAAAATAATGAATAATACACAAAGGAATTCATGCAATTATATGTCTAGTGTCCTGTACAAAAAAACAGTGAAGACACAAGATCCTTGTGTTAGAAAAGCTACCTAAAATGCCATCTGTAGTTGCCAAATGCTGGGGAAAAATATTATTGCAGCCAGAAACTCCCAAAACAAATCTACTTATCTGAACTAGCTCTGAAGTGCAAAAGTGAGACAAAACAGATATTGCTTGTTGGAAGCACATGTATTTTTAAGCAAAAGGTGGATACAAATGTCCAAATTTGGAGAAGGAAGTTAAGATGGGAACACTGCGTGGGATTCCAGTTCCATTCTGACATGCAATGAATCCAACTACAGTATGTTGTATTGCCCTTCTTTCCCCTTGTCAGACCTGTCCAAGTCCTGGCTACTTATTCCAATCTATCCATCTTGAACCAGATAGCTGATCTGGCTGCAAAGTTATTTACCCCACATACATACAGAGGTTAGTCTGCAGCTGTGCTGTGATTTTTTTTTACACAATCTAAATCACCCTGTCACCAAACACTAGTTTCAGTATTATTTTCTAAGACCTGTCCTTCCTAGATCTAATGATGGAGTCCCACATCTACTAATCTGCCAATAAACTAGCAATTTGAAGCCACCACAAGATAGCCAAACATCAATGACAGGGGAAACCTTTAATTCAGAGCAGTTGATGCTAGAGGCCTCAGGCTGTCTCTCCTACCACCATAATGCTCATTTTGGCACTGAATGGAAAAAGGTCCAGGCTTCTCTCTCTAAATGAAGGGAATGGAGAGTTATGTCACAAAGGCTCGAAAAAAGAAGGCCACACAATATTAAGGTAGGTTTTAAAGATCTTGTTATAACACAGGGTTGGACACAGGAGTGCTCCCATTCTGCTCCCAAGATTCTTCACATAAAGTCAAAGAAAAGTCCACTGGGGCTACTAGATAGAATGATACAGATTCTGACTGAGATAGTGCGTAAGCTAGTATCTTCTGGAAGTTTAGAGGATGTACAAGAGATGGGATCAGTCCACTATAAAAACTTTAGTGTTTTGGGTACACTTTTCCTTAAATATCTACTGCTGGCCTAGAAGGTGGCATGGGATTCACTCAGCTTTAAACTAGACCCAGATGATGACACTAAAATTTTCATATTCTTGTCTCTACTAAATGCTGCTTAATGACCAGAGTTATGAAAATATAAACCAAGTTGGTGACACAGGTTGAAAAGAGCTCTCCTTTGTCTTTCTCCTGTCTTACATAATGAATATTAAGGGTTGTTTCTTAAAACAGGAGCTTGGGAAGAAGCTACAGTAAGTTTTAGAGCTATAAGAACATCCTGGGATGAGAACAAGGTACTTTATGAGAACCAGGTAAACTAAATTCAACCATAAAGAACTACTGAATCATAAAAATAGCATGCGACAAAAAGTAAAAGGTAGGATAGGATATGTAAATAAAGATCCTGTCCATCAGCATAAAAGGATTCCTCTGGAGAATCAAGAAAATATCATACAGGAAAAGAAAAACTGGGGAGGGTTCTTTTCAAAAGCTTTCAGTAAAATTCAGCAACAGAGGGACTATTAAGGGATTGACTATAATTTTAAGATTAACAGCTTGGTGCTAGAATTAAAAATGACTGGGAGGATGAAAGAACAGCAAGAGTGTTTTCTGTATAACAGGTGATAAATAGACACAATTAAGGCAGTATTGCCTAATATAGAGAGGACCCATGGCAGCTGGCAAAGAAAAACAAAAACCTGGGGTCATAAAAGATGCAGACCACATGAAAGCAGTTGGGCTGTAAACTCAGGAGCAGAGGCAAAGTTGCAGATTTAAACCTTCAGCAAGCCGTGTGGCAGCAGCTGTGTGCACACATGCAAGCTGTGCATTGGAGAGCCTGAGAATGCAGCAGGCTGTACCTTGAAAAACAGGCGTGAGAAAATTGTCCTCAATTCACCCAGGGAACGCTTCTTATGGTTTGGGGAAGGGCTAAGCTGCTTTTAGAGATTGAGATGTGCACTTCCATCTTTTTAAAAAGGTTTATTTTCCCACCAGGCCCAGTTGATGCAGGTGTGATTGGGCAGCTGATAAAAGGCCTTGCGGCATTAGCTGAATGCAGCTGGTTTGGGAAACTCACTGTAATCAAGGAAGGGTTGTGGTGCCATGGAAATATTTGTGAGCCCTTCCCAAGCACTGCGGTCAATGAAATTGTGCAGCTGAGGAACAGCAGAGCTTCAGTCTCAGTCCACACAAAAGCCAGACTGTTCAGCTGCATTTGGAAGAACATGAAGTGATATGAGTGTTGTGACAGACCGCCAGTACATCCTGAACTCATGTCCATTGATTTTAATCAGTTTGCTCCTTTCAGAAAATACATACAAAATGCGCAGCATTCCTGCAAACTGGGTGGTATCCCTGTCCTCCAGGTGCAACAATTCATGTGTGATTTCCAGCACTTGCTGCAATTCTCCTCTGTCACTGCCCACAGTTGCAGCAAACCAAGGCCCGTAAACCAATGAACTCCCACAAAGTGGAGATCACCAAATACGGGGGCCTGCAGTGGGACCCAGACCTGGATCACACAACTCCTGTAAAAAAAGGAAGAGCAAGGCAGGATGCAGAAAGGTTGTCATAGAAGCATGTCCTGCCTGCTGGGCCACACCTAAGAGACAAGAAAATGCCACGTTCCCAACACCTGCCTGAATCTGGATCAGCACTCATATTAAACAAGCCTTTCCCAACCCACATAACAAATTGAATAAACAGTGGGGGAAGAATTCAACTTCCCGGAAGTCAGATGAACCCTTCTAACTGCTGGTATTAAGAACAGACCACCCTTCCTTTACTGGCTTTCATCCAGCAGGTAATGAGTTACAAAAGCAAGCAATTTTCCCAGCTTTCTGCTGGGAAAGACTGAGAGAGTTGCCCTCTTCAGAGAGTGCCGCAGCAGAACTGTCAGCATGTTTGTCTTCAACAGCTGGACATGGTTACTGAACCTCCTTTCCCATGACCAAAAGAAAAAGTCTGTGGCCAGGTCTAACACAAGATCTGATTGTCCCCCAGCTGATCTCATGGGAGAGTAGTCAGAAGCACATTTGGGGATGCTCTCAGCATGATTTAAGTTTCATTTTTTCAGACTAAGATATTTGGAAGATGTTTTTTCCTGGTATCAACCATGGACCCCTTTTCCTACCTAAAAAATCCACTTGCTTTTTATTTCATTTAAATCAGCAGCCAGGAAAATTGAAAGCAAGTATTTTTTCCTTTGAATCAACTTTGTAAACAGCTTTCCTAAATTGCTCCCCCATCATTATCCTTATCATGTGCCTGCTAATGGTCATGTTATCAATCAGCACCTCTTTTTTTTTTTTTTTTTTTTTTTTTTCCTCCTTCCTTCGGATCAAAACTCCATTTTCCCTTATTCACTCTTCCACCAAGCCTGGAGACCTCTGTGGTAACACTTCCCAGATCTCCAAAACCACTTTTTGTGACTTGTTCCCAGATTACTTGCACCAAGGGGAGGGAATCTTGTGACTCAGGCTCCCCTCCTGCTCTGCTTCTTCACCGAGGTGCTCCAGGTCCCTCCTTCCCAAACCCACTCCTCTCTAGTTCCCCCCATCACCACCTTCCCAGTTGTCACCTTGTCTGCCACACAGACTGAAATAGTCAACCGTACTTCTAAACTGAGTCTGGTAAACGTTTTTGTCTCAAGCAAAACAAAATCTTCCTTCTCATAAGCGTTGAAGGGATTTAAATAGCTCATTTGGAGGATCCAGCTGAGAGCTGGGATGGAAAAACAATGGGAGGAGCAGGGCTGAAGTGGGGCAGCAACCTCCCGTGGAGGAGGGTGAGAACGCACAGCTGGGAGAGGCAGAAAAAAGGTGGAAAGCTCTCCAGCCCTGCAGAGGAAATGCAAGGGAGAATTGCAGGTGTATCTTACAGGCTGAGTGAAATAAGTTAAATTCTATTAGTGGGTAGGTCACTTTAAATTAAGAGTGGGGTGCTAAAGAAAACAATGCAACAGCAAGTGAAGAGACAGTAAGTGTTTTCATAGAGTAATGGTTCATATGGTATATTGTTTTCTGGCAGGAAAAGAGGGAATTTTTATTTTGTATGTGCTTTGTCTTTGAGTAGCTAGATGCCTCATAGGGATGAATAGGAGATAAAACATGTTCTTTATTTTTTGATGTTCTTTTTTTATAACTTCTTTCCATAGTCTCCTTATTTTTTAAAGTCCTATAAAACTAGGAAAAGACAAAAAGGAAAACACATATATCCATATAGAGTGAATATTGACATTACTAACCGAATCTGAATATTTCTCACACAGGAGAAAATTACAATTGGATAATCAAATCCTTATCAAATAAGAAAAAAATTAATGTAATTTTGTATCAGAATATTTATATTTCTTTTTTCATTTTGTTGCAAATTCTGAGCACTTTGTTCTGCACTACAGTAAAACCAGCACTGCATTAACAGAAAAATAAATCAACCTAAAAAACCCTCCAGATTTTTAACAAATACAACACATGAAAATGTGATATATTTGATTGAAACTTATAATGAGTTGCAGGACTGTAATTAGTGTTTCTTTGTACCAAAAGCTTTGTCATATAAGGGCAGGAGAACTGTTAAGAGTCTTACATGATTAGTACCCACAGTTACCCACAAGCAAAATTAGTGTAAGGCAAAGAAGAATGCTCATAAAAGTAGTGAAAATGCTATTGTAGAGTCACCCAGAGAGTCAAGGGCAAATTTGCAAGTACCTACAGAACCTTTAGCCCAAAAGGTTTTACAGATGGCCAGTTAGTCTCTACCATATACGAGGAAGAAGACTGCAAAACAAAGCAATAAAAGTCACCCTTGTTGTCTACCTGCAGACTGGCCTGCAAACCTAAATCTGGCACCTGTATGCAACTAGAAGAGTTGATTTCAACAAAATGTTTATTTTGCCATTTGGCTGGAGGAACTCTGCTGCTCAAGATGCACAAAGTTTTTCACTGCATGCTATAATGCCTCTCCCAAAGTGAGAAGAGCTTGCTGCCACTTGCCCCTTGCCACACAAAAAAAAGCAGCCCTTGCTCTGTCACAGCGCAATTGCTCCAATAAACAAGCGTTAATCATGCACATTATGCACAACATAATACGTGTGAGCTTGTCAGCAGGCAAACAGCTCCATCTCTAAATAAGAACCCTTTCCAAATTAGGAGAACGAAATTACACAAGCAAACAGCTGTTTGCTGACCTACCTAAAACAATTTGGTGGTCTCAGCCTAGTTCCTCACAGGCAGGTGTCTGCTTCGAAGCAAACATCAGCACCATTTGCATTACTGACAAGCTGGCTAGCAAATTCAGCAGGCAAGCTGGGGCTGGCCTTGCTGGGGCTTTTTTTCCCCCCTTGCCCCCAGGGCTGATTCCCCCAGACAGGGAGGACAGACAGGGAATGCCTGGAATGAAATCAGCCCCCAGCCAGAGGCCAAAAGGAAGGTATGAATTTCCAGCCATCTCAGTCTAGCCCACAAGGAAAGCAACAGAAAGATCAGGACCAGTGTGGATTAACACAAGAAAAATCATCAAAAACTGATGTATTTTTAGAAAGAAAATCTAGGACATCATGGCTTTTTTAGTGGGAACCTTGCTTTTCTATGTCTAGAAATCCTATTCTGAATTCAGTGATAATGGACTTAATTCTCCACAGCCCACTTTCAGTATCTTCAAGCAAAACATGAGTAAAAATAAATATCATGGGCTTTTAAAAGTTTGCTTTTCACTCATTGCTTGAGGATTTCATTATAGTGTAGAATAATAATGCACTTTTGTAGGGAATTTAGTCCACTGCTTTATACCAATTCTGCCAACTTCATGCAGAAAGAAATTTGTCAGAAGACAATGACTTAGATAAGTAGAGAGCTAGAACCAAGATATCCTAAATGTCAGCACATACTTTTAAGTCACCACTATGAAAACTCAGACATTTTTCCATACCAGACTTTAGGATATCAGGCTTCAAAATCATCCAATTCTCCAAACAGCCTGTTTGTATCAAGTATCTTGGTGCAGAATTTCAGGAATTTCCCTTTTCCTTCGAGTTTAGGACAGAGCACAGAAAAGAAAGAAAACTGATATATCTGGAGTAGATCCTCCACTCTTGGTCTTTTGCTGCCTGAAAAGAGCATCAGGACCACTGACACCCCAAAATCATAGAATGGCTTGGGTACCTTGTCCTGAGATTCAGTGTCTAAAGAGGCAACTCTGTAGGCATTAAAATAAAATTCAAGTTACTCATTTGAATGCTGTCATGTGGGGTTAACTGGTATCACTACCACCTTCACTTGATCCAGAAACTCTGAATTTGAATGTCAGGAGCTTTGATGGATGCATCTGTAAATAATTAACACTGCTTTGTTAAACACTAATTGTGCAGCTGTGCTCAACAAAGTCTCAAAATAGATGTTACAAACTGAAAAGGACCAAATTTTCTTCTAACTCCAGCCTGACCCCAGAGCTGTTAAATCAGAGCAGGGCCTGGCCTCAAGGGCCAAATTCACCTCTGGGTGAATCTTTTATGAGTCATGTGTTTATTAATCAGCCTCACAGGGTGAAAAGCTGCTCTAAGTCAGGAACAGTGATGATAACAGGTAGTCTGGTTATCCAGCCTTGGATTCACGATGTGGCTTACCAAGAAAAAAAATCAAGGGGGGAAAGGATATGTCACATAGAGTTCACTCAAACATCAACAGTATTGCTTTGAGTTTCTCTTCTAAAAAAGAGCATACCTGTGGATTCCATTGCAATGCTCCTTTCTTTATCAACACTGGCAATTTATGATGCTGTACACAAATAGGTCATCTTTTCTCCATCAAGTCATATCTCTTTACATGAGATAGAACATATCCCACCACCAGGGTGAGGACACTTGCTACTCCCATACGCTCGTTCTGCACCTGTTTCTGAGATTTTCCAACTTCCAACCCCTTCAGCTGCCCTATCAATATCAGTTCTCAATTGCATTCTTGTGTCCTTCTTTCATTTGTCTTAGTGTTGATCCTTAATTACTCTCCAAACTTCCAAAATATCAACCACTCACATCTACAACACCAGTGCTTCCCCTGTAGTCCTCCTAAGAACAGCCACTGCACACACAGCTCCATGCATATAGCCACTTTCTTCCTTCTCAAATTTCAACTCCCTCTAACATGCAATCATGTTTTCAGATGAGATGGATCATTTTGGCTTCTGAACTAGGAAAACAAAGAGCAAGATCAGCCTCCCACTTCAGCTTCCTGAGAATAGCTTCCTATTTCCTTCCTGATAAGTGTCCAAACATAAAGTGTTCAAGGAATTCCAAAGCAGTTTTTAATATTCTAAAATACCTTTCCAAGTTTCTTCTGGCTGAAAGGACTATAAATTCATGAACATGTTAGCTATCCCATGGCTTCATTTCTCAGTGAATAGTTATTTGTGAAAGGAAATCCCATTATCACGTACTGTTCATTACTCTGGACTCTTATACGTCCTCCTGCACTTACCAGCAATTTTCCTCCTCAGCATTGGATTTCCCTCAAACTTTCTAACACATCTTCTCCTGCTTCACCACAATACACAGAGTATCAGTTATTGGAGCGTCTCATCTGCTGTATCCCTCTATTTCTCCCTTAATCCATGAGATTCCCCTCCAGATTTTATTGATTTTTTTCATCTTGATTGTTTTCCACTTTTCTTCAGGAAATTATCACCTTATGCTTGCTCTGTTGCAATTCTTTTTTCCCAAGTGGCATCTTCTTTTGGCCATTGTTACAACCAGTATAACTGGCTAGGTCTGACTTAGTATGGCCTTTCTCATGTTAATCTAATCTGAAAGAACAACCTCAATCTCTGCATCTGTCTCTTCCAGCCAATACAATATTCTAGACAGGTGTTATGGCATTCTGTCATAAATATTTAATTTTTGTCCTAAATGTTACACAACTGGAACTGGATTCTTGGACTTCATTTCTTGACCACAGCATGACAATGCATAGATAAATGGCACTTGGGTTTTATATTTCATTCAGGTTCTAATGGTTTTATAGCAGGTTCCTTGCAGCTTTCTCCTTGATTATATTAAATGCTTTCAATTTGTGGAAAACTGTGAGATCACTCCTGAGATTATAATTTTGACTGTCATTCCCATGTGTTAACTTGCTGCTGCTATTTCTTCTGCCACTTGAAACTTCATTCGCAGACTTCATTCTTTGACTTTCATTAATTTCAAGGACCAAGAAAATTTTACTTCTCAGCCTTGCTGCTTCACACCTGTTTCCTTAATGATGCCAGTGAAGACAGTCTGAGGGCAATGCTTGTTTCCCACCCTTTGGCACCTCACATGAACCCATAGATGATTTCTGAGCTGAAGCCTCATATATTCCCTTCTCTCAATTCACACATACTTTTTTAACTGTGTTCCCACAAGAAGAGAGAGTATGCTATACTACACCCACAGGTAAATGCACAGACAGCAACCTGGCTGTATTTATTACAAAAAGATGTGCCCACATGGGCACATAAAGAAAGAATGCTATGTCATTAGGACTACTATTATGTCTCTGAGATGGAAACCCTGAAGTGGCCAACCTTCATATGGCCACAGCAGCTGATGGCTGTCACCCCTGCTGCAGTGAACGCTGTGGAGTCTGGAGCAGGCACGCCCTGGAGCCTTGGCCTGCCTTTCCACCTCTGGGATTTGAGCTATGCCCACTTACAGCCATGTGGCTGTTCCTGGAAAAAAAAAATCAGAATAAATGTTGCTCCTAAGGAGACTTAATGAAGTAGCTCAGGCAGAGGCTCTCCATCAGCAGCAAGATGCTAACTAACATAAGGCAGAGCAGTTTGCTGGGGTTTAATTCAAAAGCCTTTCTTTTAGTAGTAAAGTCAGGAGCTATAGGGATTAGAGAGCTGCATGAGTGGCAAAGAAGAAAGCAATGTTATACAAAACAAAAATAATCTTCATCATGAGAACTTGGGAGCAACAAACCTCTTCAGCATCTCAAACTGTGTAGAATGCACTAGAGCATTTGCCAGTTTAGAAAGCAAGTACCACTGGAAAAGCTGATTTTCTAGGCGATAGGCAATATATCTTCTGAAGAACCCAGCTGAATTAATTAAGAAGACCATAGTCAAAGATTTTTTTTCCCAAATTAGAATTAATATTCCTATTTTCCTTCATTTCACCTGACCTGAAATGATCAGCAGCTCTTCAATATTTTTATTTGTATTCTTATCTTTGTTGTCATCTTCAGATGTCTCCTGATCTGCACAATACCAAAATGCAAATTAGCTTTATTTTTGAGACAGAACTGTTCCTAAGATGACAGTGCAAAAATCTGTGCCCCAACATTATATATTTTTTAAAAGATCACTTATCCCATTAAATGACTTAACATTTTGTACATCTGAAGGAAATAATAAGTATTAATCCATGCTAATTTCTTCCCATATAAGAAAAAAGTAAAGAAATTCTTACCAACATGCAATCTAAACATCTCCTGTTTCAGTTTAAAACCATAGGTCCTTGTCCTGACACTATCTGACTATACAAAAAAGTTGCTCTCCCTCCTATTTATAAGACCCCTTTAAGTACTGGAAGACCACAGTGAAGTCTCCTCAAAGCCATTTCTTCTCTAGGCTGAACAACCCCAGCCCTCTCAGCCTGTCTTTGTAGGAGAGGTGCTCCAGCCCTCTGATCATCTTCACAGTCTTCCTCTGGACTTTCTGTAAGAGTTCACATCTTTCTTGTGCTGAGGATTCCAGATCTGGATGCAGCACCCCAGGTGGGGTCTCACGAGGGCAGAGTAGAGGAGCAGAATCCCCTCCCTCAACCTGCTGGCCATCCCTCTATTGACACAGCTCATGATGTGGTTGGGCATCTCACAGCTCTTCTGGGCAGTGAGAGAACTTTATTAGATAAATTCAGCAGTTCTGGGTTGGGTGGAAGGGCAAAAAGTATCCAAAATTAAAATTACTTGACTAAATACCCATCATACCCATAGATTTCCTTCTTTGGTAATATTTTCCAAATGCATTTACAAATTTCTTTTATACATTTATTACTTTTATAATTTCTTTTTCTCAAGACATAGGAAGAATAACCAATCATAAATTTTCACATCATTAGCATGAAGTTCCAGCCAGTGCAACTTGCAATCATGGATGCCTCCCTTCTTGACTATTGTTTGTCTTGCAAAGTATTCTCACCAGAATCACCACTTGAACTCTCTGAAACAAATCTGTAAGAGATAAATTTGAACATCCTCAACTGCACATGTATAAGGGTCCAAAAGGAATATTTTAAACCTGAAAAAAAATTGCAATATAGGGTCAGAATTTTTCCAGTTGAACATATTTTTGTTGATATGATTCCCAGCTTGTAGGACAGAAAGCAAAGGGGTTAGCAAGAAAAGTAAACAATTCTGGAGCATGTATTTCAGTCAGAAAAACTTCCAAAACATAGGCATGCAATTTTCTCCCATTTGATTTTGGAAAAATCCCATTAAATCCCAGTGGCCACAGTATATCAGATGGGCTTTATATCTTTCTTCAAATTTGAAGGAATTATTTATCCTTCTGAATGTTGTTTAAAGACATCCTCATGGGCCTGTATAGTTAGACCAGCTTCACACATTTTTGTTCTGCAGTCAAATAAATGTCAGCCAGCTTTACCAGCTGCAACCATATAATTACTGGGTTGTTGGCTGGACCTGTAACAATAAGTTAGGGTTCAGAACTGCGTTTACAGAGCAACTTGGGCTGCCAGATTTCTGCTGTAGCCATGCCCACAGCTATCACGGCCCAGTTCTTTCCTTGAGACTTTTAACTAAGCACACATACCAAGGAGCTATTTTTCATAGAGCTGTCATTCAAGAAGTTGCTTCACCAGCACTCTTGGTTCCAAGTCATGACATCTACACAAAGCAGGTATACAGTACCATGTGGAAACATCACAAAAGAATGCATAAATGGTTGCTTACAGATATTTGTGCTTAAAATGTCCCACTTTGCACATATTATTGTGGAAACTGTGTTTGCAAATAAAACTTGTGCCTGCTTCCCTGGAACATCAGTCCCTTGATGGGACTGACTGCTGCATTTTAAAACCCTTTTTAGATGAATAATGCTCAATAATGCAATTAATTGTGCATGCTTTTGTGCTCTTTCCACACAGAAGTCTATTATCTCGGTTCAAGACTAATCTTACCAGTATAAAGCCAAGACAAAGCACTTAAGGTACTGAGTAACTTAAGTCGTATTAATGTCTTTTTGTCACCAGATCCCCTGGTCCATCCAACACTGAACCCAAATTTCCTCCAGTCTTCTTTTTACTGTAATGTACCTGCAGAAGCCCTTTTTGTTCCTGTCCCTTGCCAGATCCACTTCCACAGGGACTTGGCTTTCCAAACCTCATCTTTGCATGTTTAGACCATGTCTGTATATTCCCTCCAAATCACCAGCCCTTTCTTTCAGCTCTTCCTTACATTTAGCTTGTAAGCTCCAGCAGCTCCTTGTTCATCCATGCAAGTTCCTTTTTTGCAAAAGATAAGGTCCAGCAGAGCATCTCCCTTCACTGGCTCCTTGATCATCTGTGCCTGGAAGTTATCACAATTGCCGTATTATTGTGCCCTGTTGTGTGATCTCTCCTGCAGATCTCAGGGTGATTTTCTTTCTCAGAAATACAACATTCCTCAAGCAAGTGTTATAGCCTTAATTACAGATTACTGTATCTGCATCTTGGAATGTTGTACACAAGGAGCCAGACTACACTATCATTAATAGATATTTGGTATCACCAAGAATGCTGATGCTAGCCATGTACACAACTAAATATGTAGAATAAAGTAATTTCCTTGCAATTGAAATTTCTCAACAATTTATATGTTAGAATTTCTCAATCATTTAACATTCAACACGCATTTATACTCATGTGTACTACAGAGTTGCTGGTACATCTGATGGCACTGCTGTGAGATCCTGGAGGAAAGGGTGGCTGAGTTTGCTTGTGTTTTGGACAGATGGCAGAACACATAATAGAGCCATTGACTGCCACTGGATAATATAAATGGACTTCCCCAAAAGATTCCAATGCTGATTTTGTCCCATTCTAAATTAAAAGAAGACTATTCTACTATGTGCCAAGATGCATTTGCAGATCAGGTCCAGAGAGTATGGGTTCACATCTGCATACTGAATAGCAAGAAAAACAAGCTGTATAATCAGTAATCTCCTGTAAAAAGGGTCTTCATTACTTCATTAACTGATATATTCATTTCTTCTTTCCCTATTCATTATTTGAGGCTCTTTGAAGAACACACTGTAAAAATACATATTACAAATATTGATATTTTTCTATATGTAAATAAATTCCATGACAGGCAGGTAGCAACTCTTTACTGGCACCAGCATATAATGACGCCTGCACAAAATACTGGATTTAGTGTTGAGTCCTTCAGTTGCCAGACAAGGTCTCAGATGAATATGTGATATCTGTGGAACACATGGTACCTTACTAGTGATGCAACTAATTCCTATTCATTCATAGGCATCGTATGCCTGGGAATGAAAATAGAATATAACTAACTTCATTACATAACAGATAGGACATAATCTGTCACATAAACAACAACAACAACAACAAAAAACTACCAAGAAAATCCCTCTGAATGCCTTAAACCTGGTCCAGTATGTGAGGACCAGTAACTCACTGGGAACTGCAAACTGTGGACACAGGAGTGGGGCTCTGCTCCGCATAGATCTCAATGACTTTCTCCCACACAGCACTCTAAATTATATGTATGTGTGCATAAATCCATCAAAACTGAAGCTCAGAAACAACAAAAAATTTATTTCCAATCGACTTACCCTGGTTAACATTTTAGTTTTAAATGCCCTATTCTCACAAAACAGAATTATATGAAAATACCTCTGGCTGTAATTAGTAAGGAATTATTTCTAGACACACAGAAGCTAATTCAACTTATTCCTCATATTTAAAATAACTTTTAACATTTATAAAATTTCTCCCAAATAACATTTGAAAGTAGAAGTAAAATAGCATTAAATCTGCTTGATGAGAGTTGATATTAAGAAGCATTTTTTAAATGGTTACATAAATATGAATAGTTTTTTGTTGGCTTTTCTAGGATTTGATTCTGAGAAACAGCACCTTTAATCCTTCATGACCAAAATTCAAAAATATCTTACTGATATCAGCCATGGGGACGAACCCTCTATAACAACCTGTGGCTTGTCTGTGGACCTTAATTAGTCAGAGAGATCATGATATAGAGCCTCTTCAAAGAGGATAAGAGTGGTAGTTCTCTATGGAGGCACAGAGCAACCTTTTGTACCTGGTAATTTAAGGAGCAGCAACAGGCTAATCTGCCGCCAGCGCGGGGCAGAGCATGTGGTGTGGTTCTCAGCAGAACAGCAGGCCCCTAATGAGGTCTAGGAGTGGATAGCAGCTGGTAAACTCGGGGCTCAAGTAGGAGGCTCAGAGAGCCTTTATTTGATAACAAAAGGCTGCAAATTGCTCAAAGGCCTGAGCAGGCAATGAGAACATGTTCATATGGTCAGCCAATATACTAATTTCCAAAACAAATATTACAATATATATGTTCTCATTGCAGCAGGATGTGGTGGAGTTTCTGAGGGCTGGGTATTTCAGAAATAAGTCGTACATCGACTTCTTGCTAAATTGAGCCCCCCACCCCAGAAATTAAACCAGCTTTGCTCTCTGTATTATGGCAATTGGACTACACATATACATCTATGTGTTTGCATTTTCAGCTTAAAATAATCTCAGGTGAGCTAGGAATAAAGCAAACCACTATAAATCAAATAACTATAGAGTTAATAAATCAAAAAATATTTTACTGCATATATTCTGCTGCTACTTGAGTCTAAGAATTCTTGAAGTATAACAGATGGAGAAAGATGAAAGGTGATCAATTACAGGATTTTGACAAAGGAGATCATAAACCACAAGTTCAGAGATCAACCGTTTAAACAAGGTCAGAAGCTGAAATTTACTCATATTTTTAATGCATCTGGCCTTATCCATTGTTTCCAGTATAATACTAGTATAATTCCACAGGGACACAATTTTGTGGAAGTATGTGTTATAAGCACGTTTCAGTAGTAGTACATGGCTAACAAGAGACAAGTTGTTATTGCTCCCACAAAACCCCATGGGCCTCAGCCCGCACCAGAAGATCACTAATACTTTCTGTTATCACAGCAAATACTAAAGTTTTTTGTTCTTTATTTCCTGAAAACTGTGTAAACAGGAGCTAGAATCAAACTTTGATTAAAAAAAAAAAAGTACGTGTTTCTTATAATTATAACAGAAGAATAACACAATTGCAGGCAAGTAACTTAAAATAATTTTAAATGAAGCTCCGGTTAATACAGACAAATGCACTTGAGGAAATTTGGTTGAGGTTTTGTGTTAGATTCACAACAGTGCAAAAAGAGATTGAAAATAACGTCAAACATGGACTCAGATATTCTCTTGCACTATTTCTAGTCTTTAAAATCCAACAAGCACCATATTTTATCAGCTTTGGAGAAGGAGAATCAACAACTGGCAAGTCAGACATCAGATATAATATGGGAACCTCAGGAAATCAATTTCTCCATTAAATTCTCCATGATTGTACCATCTTTTCTCAGCCACATGAGTTAGACTAACCATTTTTTTATTTACCTAGGGATAATGGTAAATAGAATATTTTTCTAATATTCTTCTTCCCTTAAATGATAAAACTGTGGAGTGGAGCACTATTCATAAATGAGGTATTGAATTCTCACAAGTAGGAGTCCCCTAGCTCTGCTGCAGATATGAGGGCAGTTTAACAGCTGCCAGGCAAAAGCAGTGAATAGTCTTGGTCCCCACACTCAGTGTGAGCTGGCAGTCTCAGCCCTGGACACTCGTGTCACTGGAGAGTGGCAGCACCACGGCAAGGTGCAGAGCCTCTCTGCCCTCACCAGTGTTGCACTGCTGCCCCATGCCCTTGGCTTGCAGCAGGCGCAGGGGCCAGGGAGGGGCATCCCCACAAGCTCCCCCAAGAGATAAGGCAGGCTGCTCTCTGTCCTGCCCCTTTTCACTCAAGAGATGCCTGCTCTCCACTGCTCTTGGCAAGTGCCATTTAGGATGAACACATTAAAAGAATAAACTTTACACTAAATAGAAATATTTTACATCTATGTAACAAATGTGGTTGTTGGGTTGGTTTCTCTTAAGTAGAATCTGCTGGGCAGAAATGCAACATAATAGAGTATTTCACAATCATACTGGTGTAAGAAAAGGAACCCCAAGGCAGAACATAATTTAATTAACTCTATTGCAGGAAATTATGATTATCAGAACTCATTGAAGTTAGACCAGTGTGTAATCATCTACAGCTTTCAGAAAATACATGCTGCTTTAACTTTGATGAACTTAACTCAATAGCACACCGTCTGAAAAGGTTTTCATTTGTGAGTATTCATTATGTATTCAAAGAGCTTTGGTACAAAATAAATTCTCAGGGCTGTAGAATCAGACCCCTGCTAGACTTGTAATAATGTTGTCACAAAAGCAAAATGTTTGTCATGTTTTGCTCCTTGTAGCTACTTTTTAAAGCAGAGACTGGAAAGATTTTATACTATCTTTAACAACAACAGTGCCAAGAAATGGATAAATTTGAAAAACAAATATCCAAGAATCTATAGATACAAAAAAAAAAAAAATTATTTGGGCCATGTATTTTTTACTTGGTGAAATTCAAAGCCTAAGACTAGGTCTCTAAAAAGGGAAAGAAAACTTGACAGGTTACATCAACGCCCACTCACAGATATTGGTAGCCCAATTTGAAATGAAAAGCTGACCCATGAAGCCCCTTCAGTAGACAGGATATATGCAAATATCCATGCATGATCCTACAATGAAATAAATAAATACAGATTTTGCTGCAGATTACCGATGGATGAAATTTAAATCTTTTAAAAGTGCATTATGTAGATCAAATGTGTTGGGGATAAAAAAATCTAGGTTTGTTAAAACATTTATTAACAATTATTGATTTGGTTGTCTGAGATATAAAATGCCAAGAAATGTGTTGTAATATAGATGATTTTTTTTATGCAAGATAGATACAAAAAACAGAAGTTAGTTTTAGTTTAATTGTTGAGATAATGTAAGCAGAATTTGGCCCCAAAAAACTGCAAAAAAGATGAGAAGCAAAATCAGCAGCTTTTCAAATTAGTACATGTTTCTGAATATTCAGTCAGTATGAATATGAAGTTTTGCAATTTAAATCAAAACTACAGGGTGTAAAAAAATACTCTTATTAAAATACAGTGTTTAAAAATGTATGGTAGATTATATTATGGTTATAAATATGCACTTTTTGTGAAAAATTTGTCATGCAATTGTTCTAAAGGCAAGCATAACTCCTCAAATGAACTGTGAGTTTCATGATGTTGCACATGAAAGTAATTTCAACCATCTCACATTCAAAACTGACCAAAAGGCTACAAAAAATCTTGAAACACTCTAGAGAAAAAAAAAATAGAGAGAAGTCCAAGATTATTTCGATCTTTTAATAAGGCATTTATCAGCTTCATTGTTTTTTGACAATAGTCTGTAGTTCTGACAGACAGCTTGTAGCACTGGAGGGGGATAGGAAAATAATGCAAAGTGAATGGCTCCCTGGAGGAAAGTTTGAGATGGGGCCAATTGCCAAAAAGACAGTCCAGGTCTGAATAAAAGTATAAAAACCTGGCCTTATTGACATTAATGGCATACTCCCAATTATTTTAATATGGCAAGATTTCAACCCTGGAGAGAGGGAGCAATCACAATCAACACAGGGAAAGAGAATTTACTAATTGTTTTATCCCTCATCTTTTATAAAAAGAGAAAGTATTATCTGTTCCTTGTGGGGTGTCCTCAGCACTGCTGCTTTTTGCTACGCTTGAAAAGTAGGAAAAACATTGTGCACTTTCTGGAGTTATTTTTCTGTCCCAAAACCTTTCACCAAAGAGACTGCTGAGGCCACAGGGCCTGCAGCAGACAACTGATGATCTCATGTGTTTCTTTTGCCTTTTGGATCGATAAACCAGTTTCAGATCACCCGATGTCAGCAGAAAGCAGCTTTTTTTGTTTGGTTGGTTGGCTTTGCTGGAGGCTAGGCCCGCGGAGCTGGCTGTGTAACAGCCCCTTGCGCTCAGAAGGAGGCTCTCAGCCCTGTTGTGGCACCGGCATCTGCTTTGTGCGCCGGGATGTGCAGAGAGGCTTAAGTAAGTGTGGGAAAACAGCAACTGCAGATCAGGATTTGCCATAAGGCAAGACCTAACACGTAGCTCTTTCTGGTTCATCACAAACAGATGGAAAAACACATAATAGGCTCCAGTTAAAAGTCTTCTGTTCTATTATCTTTCTTATGAATATAGCACTGAGAAATTAGCAAAGTTGTTCATGTACACAAGAACACTCACAGAGAAAGTAGCTACATAATTGCAGAGCCTTTTTTGTGTTAACAGTTTTCACACAGATATGGGAGACATAATTATTACAGGAATATGTGTCCAGTGTAGTTCACAACGAACATGGTAATTTTTACAGCCCATAATTTTTAAGCAGTGCGGTGATCTTTAGAGCACAAAGGAAAATTAGGCTCGTCACACTCACAACCCGAGGCCTCATATGCTGAGCAAGGGGAGGTCTTTCTGCAGCAAAGAGCTCCCTTCTCCTTTCTTTTTTTCCCCATGTGACCTTAAGGGGTGGCTGGAAGAGCAACAAACAGCAGGAAGAGACTCTGTCTATATCTGTGTCTGCTCAGCAGCTCAGGTAAAGCCCCTCCAGCTACAGGGAATGATATATAAGCTGCTTCATACCAGCTAGGATTATTCCTTGTTCTAGTTTCAGCACAATTTCATTGGCCAAGTTTGACACAAAAACCCTAGGAGTTAAAATCTCCCAAAGGTATGGCATGCTGACAGCCTTTTCTGGTGAGGGAAGAAGTTTGGGTGAGAAGGAGCAGTTTTTCCTACTGTAAGCCAGGTAGGTTTGCTGGTTTGTTCCCTGTGTGATACCCCAGCTCTTTAAGAACCTAAGAAAGTGTCAGCTGAGAAATAGGTCCCAAGAAGCTGGAATGTAACTGGTGTCCCCCAAAAATACTGATTTCATAGAGGAGGTAAGTATAGTATAGAGCTAGAATTTTAAGGGAGATTCAAAATTAATTAAAATTATAGAGGGACTTAAAATTAGAGAATGCAATTAGATCTTTAGTACGTTTTTATTGTCCTCTAACCTGAGCCCTCTACACTCTAAACATCCACATCCCAATCAATCATCCAAACTGAATAACCCACCCATCAATTACAAAGGAAGCCTATTACAACTACATCAGGGATAGGTACCTATATATGACAAATGTACTTGTAACACTTGGCAGGTGACCTCCACATACTGCCACAAGGTAGGATCAGCTCTGGCAAAACTCTTCACCCATTGCCTGTGGATGTTAATCAAGCTGTTGGCTGGGATTAGAAGTTTCTTCCCCTTCTTTGCTTGCAGAAAAATCTGGCGTACCCTGTCTCCCTGCTTGTGGCAAGTGGGAGTCCTCCATGGCACTGTCTGACAAGAACCCTTTCTTCAGCTGTTTAAAACTGCCCAGCCACTATGGATTGCCTCAGACTGCCTTGTATGACACTTTGCACACACGTTAAAAGTACATACTTAGACTTTGTTGGAAATTAGTATATTAATTCACTTTCTCCTACCCATACTCTGCCTTCAGTCTGCAATAGGATACTCAGGATAACATCCTACACACTGCTTCATACTTGATTCCCCCAGGTGTGCTCCACAAGGCCCCAGGTATGGATGGAAGGCACATTCACGCCCAAGAAAATCCTGTGTTGCATTCTGTATCCCTAATACACATCTAAACCAGCAATCAAGTTAAAAGATTTGCCCTCATTTTGTCTTTCCTTGTTTATTTGGAGAAATCAAACATGCATCAGTGCTTCCATAGGGACAGATGAAGAGCCTCAATGCCCCTCCTCTTGTATCCACCTGCAGCCAGATTAACTATTTTGTTCCCAGTGGACTTATTATCACTGCATATGAGTGGAAGAGAGGATTTGGCCCATTCTCACATTCTCACAGCCTTAGAAAAAATAATTCTCATTCACAGACGAGCCAGCCTCCAGAGGCAGTCAGAGAGGAGCAGAGACGTTTCTCTGCCCAGCCTGGTGTCTCGCAAGAGAATGCAGACAAAACAAAAGTTAAAGATTGATGCCACACAGGAACTGTTCACTTCTTCCCATACATGCTTATTGTATTGCACTGGATTAAAGCAAACCTGCCATGGGAGTGCTGCAGTTGTGGTGTAACTCCGTGCCAAGTGGTGGGAGTAAAAGCAGTGGCTGAGCCATCTACTGCTGAGCTACAGAAAGGGCAGACTTTGGCATGCTTTTGCCTGAGGAAAGGTCCAGCAAGCAGATGGAAGAGATGGGCTGAGGCTCTGACTAGCTGCTAGCCAGCACTGTGGCAGCAGTCTCATTCAGAGTGGTGCCCAGCAAGAGCTTCAGAAAGCACAGGAGTTACCACCACAGGAGTTAACCTCCTATGGCTCAAGAAAGTTAAAGAAGGAGGACAGTAAGATAATGCTGAATATTTAAGAGCAGGCAAAGCCGCCCCCCCCCCAAAAAAAAAAAAAAAAAAGCCATGTGAAAGAAGTGAAAATAACTTCAAGATTCGGACTCTAGAGGCAACTGAGAAAAACTCAAAAAAAAGCAGTTAAAAACAACTGAGACAGGCCATCCATAAGGCTAACAGAAGGACAGAGTTTAGCTTTCAGCCATCCACCACCATAGAGCACAGGCACAGCTGGCAGCATGGGTACAGCTGGCAGCATGGGCACAGCTGGCCTTCCAGCCCAGCCACATGCAGCACAGCTGGCTGGCAATGATGCCACCCAGCCAAATGGGAGTCACACACTCTGCAGTCCCTGAGCTCTGCCCACTGTCCTCCCACCAAGATAACCATTTGTTTGAACATCAAAGCTGACAAGTCCCCCACAGGGCAGTGTCCCATGGTTGGTATCTTCCAAAGATACCAAGAATAAAACCAACATCTTTTGTGGAAGCAGGTGGTAGGCTTTTTGCCATTATGACTTCTTCACAGAAACAAAAATCTAAGTAATTGATCTTTTACGAATAACAGCACCATTTTATTACTCTGATATATGGCAATAATTCCAGATTCCAGCTGCTATTTGCATTACACCTGAATGTACAACCTTAGTATATTTCATTATTGCTTGAAGAATATCCACAGACATAATTTTATGTATATTAAATTTTTTTGTAACTTTGCATCTCTACACAGTTTATCTGGTCTTGATCTTTGGATATTAATTCTATATTAGTGCAAAACAAAATAGCTTTTAGTCATCAACAGTTCAAATCATTGTTGTGGGTTTTCAAATAATTGAAAGAAAAATTGCAAGGCCATCCACAAGAAAAAGCTGCAGTCTTATGACCCACTTCTTTATGGTTATGTAAGAGACTAATGGTATGTTCCAATTTCTGATATTTCCTCTTAATATTCTTCGAGATAATTACATGCAGTTACATCAAGAGAAACTGCTTGAAATAATACAAATTAAAACTTAAGAATTCAGATCAGGAAAAAAAATTGCCAGCTGATCCTACACCTGCTGAATTTCCTTAAACCCTTATCTCCCAGGAAACTGATAGAACCTAATAAAACAAATTACATGTTGCTCTGATTAAGCTGCAGTTATTAACTGAAATATCATTTATTAGAAAATAATCTAGCTTCTACTAAGCAGCTATACTTGTTTCAGCAGGTGATAAATTAATTTGATTCTAAAATATAACCTTTTTTCTAAGGTATTCCACATCCAGTATGCTAATTTCTAAATACAGAGTAATTAATGTTTGTAATTGCCTACATGCTCTTTTTGCCTTAATAGAAAGTCACCAAGGGATCTAAAGAATCACCCTTCTTATTTGTCCTTTTACTTCTGCCTGTGTGGCAAATAAATAAAAAAACCCCTGAACTTGTCCAGCAAATTTCCTAACATACAAGGTGGAACAGAGACACGTTGGCACAGAGGTATGCATGGGAACATTCTGCTTGATAGAGGCTCAAGATACTCTTATTTGACTTTCATTTTCATTTTCCTTCTAAATGTGCTATTGAAATTCATTTGTAAGCACAAGACAAGCGTTTCAGTAAGTATAGAAAGGAAAGTATAACTGAAACAATGAATAATGCTCAACTCACCATCCTTCCCTTAAAGTCAAGCACCAGCTCCTTTGAGCAATTTGCAAATTAGCAGAAAACCACCAGTGATAGCAAACTACACAAAAACAGAGCCAGACACAGGCCTGTGTAGAACTACATATCACAGTAAAATGTGTTCCAAATCTCTTATGCAGCAAGAATGTGAATTTGAAGTATCCAGTCACTGAATTTCCAAGCACAAGAACTCTGTGCTATCAGCCATACCACTCACAAGTTTTATTTGTATGACTGGAAAGAGGGTAGTGTTTAATATTCTGCTTTTGGTAACACACTGTGACCACTGAAACCACACTAGGAATTAGTTAAATCTCTTATTAAAACAAGTGAACCAGAAATATCATCTGTGAATTTAAAGAATTTGTGTTCTTATCCAAGCATCTGATATATCATTTTTTCACTTTGTTTTGTTAGAAAATGTTGCCTACTCTGGAATGTCCTTTTCATAAGGAGCCTCCTATCGAGATTATAACATAAAGAGATTATCATTCATAGCCTCTTTTTAACAGTCTACAATTCTACAATGGTAATTAAAAATGATTCTTCTTCTTCTTCTTGGTTTCACTGTGCTTTTCAGCCCCTCTTAGGTTAATAAATGCACATTTTGAGGAAACATTTTCTCACATTTTGTCACAATTACCCTGCTAGCATAATATTCCAGCTGGGAGGTAAAAAGCAATCTTTTACATTGGTTTTTGGTGTTGTCACATTTAGTTGTATCATCCTGGACCTACATCTTGACAACTGATCTTATGAAGAGGACAATTTGTTTGGAATCATGATCTTAAACCTGCAAGTCCCTGGCACAGCCATGAAACACATTCATCTTTGTTATCAATAGCAATTCCCCTTACTGTAAGAAGAGCAACCCAAAAATATATTTTAACATATTCAGGGTAGCATCAGTCAGTCCTCAAGTTTTCTCTAAGTTAGACCATAACCTCTTCCAATATTCCAACAATAGTCAGTATTTGTGAGTGTATTGCATAATTGTTGCTACTTTTAGAGGAATTCATATTAAATCTAAGTCTGTTGCACTAGAAATTAATGTTCTTTTTTGTTAAGCAACCGACTTTTTGCAGGATCATAGAATCACAGAATAAGCTGAGCTGGAAGGGACACTCAAGGATCACAGAGTCCAATTCACAGCCCTTCACAGAACCAGCCCCAAAAGTCACACCATGTGCCCAAGAGCACTGTCCAAACACTTCTTGGACTCTACCAGGCTGGTGCTGTGACCACTGCCCTGGGGAACTTCTTCCAGTGCCCAACCACCCCCTGGGGAAAGAACATTTTCCTGACATCCAACCTAAACCTCCCCCGACACAGCTTCAGGTCATTCCCTGAGGTCCTGTTCCTGGTCACCAGAGAGAAGTGATCACTGCCTTCCCCTCTTCTTCCTCTCACAAGGAATTTGTAGACTGCAATGAGGTCTCCCCTCAGGCTCCTTTTCTCCAGGCTGAACAGACCAAGTGACCTCAAACACCTCATATAGCTTCCCTTCAAGGCTTCCCTTCCCATCCTCATGGCCCTACCTTATCAGATGCTCTCTGATATCTTTAAATCTTCCCTATATTCCAATGGACTAAGCTGCACACAATATTCAAGGTAAGGCTGCACCAATGCAGATCACACAGAGGTCATAACAATTGAAACCGATGTAATATAAAGATGCTAAGTCTAAGGTACAACTGGTACAGTCCCTCAACATATCATAGCAATAAATAAATAATAAATAAACTATTCATTGAGTTCTAACAGATGCAGATCTGAATGTCAATATGGACTTGTATGTCTTGGATTTCCTTTTCAATTACATGATAGAGAAATTAGTTTAACACAGACATATTTTATTCTCACAGCAGTTGACCTGAGAGGTGGATGAAATTCTTGGTTAGTTCTTTTCACTATTAGTTAATTTATTTTATTTTTTTTTTCCTGAAGCGCCTACAATATCGGGCCGTGGGGGGGGGAGTGGGACAGCAGAGAAAGAGAAATAGATACATTTGCAAAAGGAATTACTCAGATATGTGTAAATTCATAGTACCTGATGAATATGTAACTTCTGCCTTCACCAAAAGTTTTTATATACAAATACAGCTTCATTATAAAGTCCAATATGCTTCAAATTGAGGAAACAGCAGGTCATTCAACTTTTTTTTAAAGCTCAAAACTCCAGTGTCATAAACAATTTTTGTAATGCTTCCTACAATGTAATGTTACCTTCTTATCAATACAGAATACCTGAACATGAGTCTCTGCAAACATGGTGAACAGTATAGAAATCATTGATGAAGGAATTTCTATGAAACAGTGAAAGGCAAAATGCTTATTTTCTCTTTCAATAGCTTGTTTTGTCTCTCCAGCACTCCAGGATTCCTCTTGCTGGTTTTAGTATAATCATGTCATTTTTCAATATTTGTACCTGTTAAGCAAACTAATTTTTTGACTGCTCTTCTGTCTCCCTTTTGGGATATGATTCTGAGAGCATAACATCATTTTGAGTCTGTAACATGTTACACCTCACAAATCACCTTGCAGAGCATTGTTATGGGTGGCATCTTCATGTGCTACAGCAAGGAGTATAATAAAATACCCTGAATACAATCAACAATTTTTTATATATCTTATCATGAGCCTTTACTACAACCTTTGTCTTAAAAAAAATACTCAGTTTCTCGAAAGCCTATTTAGGACTTATTTTAACCTTGTTACACATCAAAGTGCAAGGATGAAGCTTTGTTCTTGCTGTCAAGACAACCACTGCCTCTTCAGCAGAAGGGGAAGAAAAATCAAAGACTTGTAGAATGCAGTTGAATTTGAACCTGAAGGCCACTGTCTCTGAGCACACCTGGTACTCGCCACAAGAGCAGGATACTCAAGAAAATTGAGGCTTCAAATGAGCTTCCATATAATAACCTATAATTTCTTTTCAGGGATTGGGCAAAAAATGTTAAAGCAAAATTTGACATGACAGTCCCTTTGCTGAAGCACAAGGAAGGGTTCAAGATGATCTTCAGAATGCTGCAAGACAAAAGCCTCATTATACATAATAACTGCTTACCAGTACCCCAGATGGATAACAAGCTTCCTCTGCCAATTTTGTTCTATCATTATATGAAGAGGTGATTAAATTATTTGACAAATCTTTTCCTGTGCAATATGGAGTTATTTGCCTCAGGTAGAACAGAGCAAGCTTAGGTAAAAAAGGGGGCTAACCAGCACGGCAACTTTAAAATGGCAACCCTTGTTCAAAACTTTCCTACAATTTGCAGAAAATATTCAAGGTAACTAGTGGTCTGGTGTACATTTGAAAACTATCAAATATATGTTGTGACATCATAGGGCATACCAGCCTTCAGGCACTACCTTGTGTGTATTGCCTACTTCTCCTTTGCCGATGGAGGAACTTTATCCTATTTGATGGCTCTCAATCCTCCCTGTGTCTCCAGAGTAGCCTGGTGTGGCAACAGCTGTTGGGGTCTGCTCAGAGCAGGTGAGGCTGCTTGGGCGATTCACAGCAGCCTCTCAGCATGACACTCCTTTGCCCCTCTCCGGGTGTCTGCAACAAGAGTAGCCATGCCACAGGCCACACTAAAAATACCCTGCAGATGGTTGCAACAGAGCAGCTGGCCATGTTTGGTTTACTGGTGCAGACATAGCCAATCTTTTCCACTTTATCATTTCAAAAGACATTTCTCCAGTACTCAGGATGTTGTTATTCCCTTGTTGCCCATTTGCAATCTTCCTCTGTAGGGGCAGAAGGCCTAAGCAAATTACCTGGGTTTCTTTGCTGCTGGAAACATTTGCAATCTCAAATCCTGCAATGGGAAAATCATGACTGAGAGCAAAAGACATATGTCAAGTGACACTAGCTGAATTTTCTGTGCTGAAATGCTCTTACTTGAAGCAAATACAACTGAGGTTTATTCAGAGTTCAGACACTGCTGAAGTGAGAATAAGGCCGTGAGAGGAGGTTGCTTGATAAACAGCCCCACTCTTGTTGAATTCAGCAGGAGGGGCCACATAAGGGACAGTTTCTACACATTACCAACCTAATGTGCTGCAAGAAAAGAACTACCAGAATGCCAGCACTGAAATGGCATCAAGGCAGGTAAAAGCAAAGGTCAGGCTGATGTAACATTGCTCTGACAATGTCCAGCAATAAGCTGTGCAAACCCCGGCACAGCTATATTCCAAATTAGAAAATAAGAGGTGTGGAAGAAGAATCCTCATCTGACAAACGAGTGGGGAATTCCTCTTTCCACCTGCATGTGAACATATGACCCTGACTGTGGCCAGAGCTGTCTCCTCTAAGCTCAGCAGATCAAATGTACACTTCTCCTTCCCCCTACACAAAGCATGGCCAAGCATTCCCAGTGACCTTTTCAAAACTCACCTTAGCCAGCAGGCAACCACCATCTCACCACACTGCATAAAGGGAATCATAAGTTTTCTGACTCATTTGCATGATCTCTTGGCCAGCTGAAAAAAAACTGCTATCCAAAGCAGGTGCTGGCAATAATTGATTCTTTCTGAACCCCATGGGTTGAGTGTGAAAATGGTACTACATATGCTAATTTCTCACAATAATATGTGCATGAACTATTCTCTTATTTTGCCACATGAGTGCTTTGTTTTGAAAATCCCACGCTGTGTGGTTTCACACAGGCTCTGCTGTGCTCTTCTCCATTCTGTGATTCAGGGCCAATCTTTTACAAGTGGCAAATAACTATTTACTCTTCATGAGACTGTCATAGAGAGGCTATCAATTTCCTATCCTCTTGATAACATCCCCATCCTTCTCCAGGGGTAACAACTCCGACTGCCTGTCTACTTGCCTAACTGATTAAAAGAATTATGGTAAGCTCAAACAAATTGTTCTCTAGCAGACAGCTTGCTGTGTTTCTAGAATTGCATGCACACCAACAACTGTCATTCCAGCTTCTTCATTCTTTCCAGCTGTATAAATTGCAGTACTAATTTACCCTACAATTCTTAATTTTATCATATTGACTATGTCCAGAAGTCACCAAAAATACACTTTTTTTTTTTCCCAGACTTGTGTTTCGAAAGAATTACATAGGTCTTTCTTGAAAATCAGGACTAAAATGTGAAAGATGCACTGGCCGTTTCATGGAAGCATTTGCTTGGTAACTAATTGGTTCTCAACTGTCTGTATTAAGAAATTCCGGTTTGTTGGGATTAAATGCTATAAAAGTATTTGGCTTATTGTGTGGGAGCATTATATGAGCACTACACTCCTGGATTCTTGTGATTCCCTTGTGAAATACATTTACCACAATAGTTATGGAAATTATGTGCACACATACTTCTTGTTTTGGATCATAGGGTTCTGCCATGGACAGATTCATTCAGAATTTGTTGAATTGCAAGAAGTTTGCTCTTGATTACAAGTAAGGTAAGGTTAGGAGATAAGCCAAAAATGACAGAGGAGGAGTTGGGGAAATATATTTCAGGATTTAGTCTTCTCATAGTACAGGCCTATTATTGTACAAGAGACATTTTGTAGAAATCCTGTCTATGATGGTACATGATTACTAGGAGTATATGACTTACGGGAAGGTTGCTTTTTGTCTTGTTAGCAGTTATAAACCAAACTTGTTCATCCAGAGGTACTGCAAATAACAAAATTTTCAGCGTGTTTTGGGAAACCTTGGATTCTGTGGAAGTAGGTTTATGATATCTTTTATGTATCTGTATGTTCTCATTTTTTTGATGATTAATGATGTCTAGAAGGGGTATGTAAATATAAGAGGATTTCAGACAAAGACTAATGAAATGATGGCTAACTGATGGGTAGAAAGCTGAAGTCGATGTTTTTAGGTGATGCAGTCTAGGTTCTCTTCTGAGTTGTGCATGATCCATCCAGAATTCTACACCTCAGGCAGCTACTAGCAAGCATCTTCAAGGGACATTGAGCTGTATCCTGAAACATCAAGTGCTCATGTCTCAGTCATTCAGGTGCTCTCAGTGCAGTCGGAAAAGTTCAGAAAAGCAAGCAGTTGCTTTTGCAATCACCTGTTGGAACTGGCCCTCAACATTCAACAAATTGTAAAAATGACTGTACAGCTGAGTTTATTGTGCTTGTTACCAACTTCTTACTTTAAATACTATTTTGGTTCTTTTTTCACATTCAAATTTTTAACGAGATTATTCAGAGTCCCACTCTCCCCACAATAATGTGATCAAACTTTTCCAAGTAAGAGTGCAACAGTTCAATACAGCTTTTAGAATATAGGTCACAATTCTTTTTCTGATCTGTGAAAGACACATTAATAAGATCTTGGCACTCAGATAAACAATCTTTTCTCTTTCTTTCATTTTTTTTTAGTTTTTGGTGTTCATTGGAACTTTTCCCCCCAGCTTTTAAACTCTGCAGGAAAAAACCTTGGAAGTAAATTAAAACTTCTTTTTTAAGCACACTAGAATTTGTTGATATTTTCAAGCTTTTCAGTATTACTCCATTCACAAGCTGAATGTGTATGCTGTTTTACATCAAACAATTGTTTTAGTGCCATTTCAAGTGTCTGGCTGTGTTAATGCCTGCTAATTAAATGTTTCAGAAAAAAAATTACAGCCTAAATTGTGCAAAACTTCATCTACATCTGCTTCTTCTATGAAAAGATGTCCTTGGAACAACTCCAGTATGTTAAATAGAAAGTAAATTATTACAAATAAGACAGTAATTTACCTGTAGGCTTTAGCATGCGCTACTGTGTATTGAATTTACCATTCACTTGCTATTGATGGTCAAGAAAACAAGGGTCTCTGTGGCATGAAAAAGAAAGTACTATTTTTAGGACTATTTAAATGAGCTATGTTCTGGTGTTTTTGGTGTTTGGTGATAACCAAATATTTCTGTCCCATTTTCAGAGATTTCAAGGCGGGATAAAGAAGCTGCCATGTTCCCCATTTTCTTTCAGCACAGAGGCTCATTACAAGCTATGGCTGCAGATTCCTGCAGATTCCTGTAGATTCCTGCAGATTCCTGCAGATTCCTTCAGAACAGTGCTCTCAGAAGCAGCAGCATCACAGGAAGCCTTTGAGGGAGATGATGCAACAACAGCCTGTCACAGTAGGCAGACAACACATATATCTACATTTTATTACTTCAACTATCTGTGTTAATCACACAACTTCTCAATACTTTGCAAGTAATTGAGAAGCAAAAGATATAAATATAAACAAGATGCAGAGAAACACTATGGAGAGCATGAGCTGTCTGGACCACCCATAACCATAGTATGAAGCACAGACTACCACTCTTATTTTGTACTCCTCAAGGCTGGGATCCACTCAATCATCACCTCCCAGACTCACCACTGCACACTTTCAAGTTATAAAATCTTCCTAATGTTACATGGATAGAGACAAAATGGGTTTGCACTGAAATTTGGAACCAAATAAATGAAAATGTGAAGAGGTTTTGGTTTTGGTGGGGTTTTTTTGCAATAGAAGCTGAGTGGAATTTTTGCACTGCACTGTTGCCATCAATTAATTATCTCTACACATCTATCAAGATAATAAATGTAATGCATTTGCATGGAGAAAATTCAGCTACTTGCTAAATACATATACATTATCACCAGGAACCAATTACATATTAAATCCCCTGATTATTACATAGTAGTCCACTTTATTAAGCAATAACTATATAAAACAAGTAGATTGCTAAAAAGAAGAGATATTTTTTACTTCAATATTAAGTAGGACTCTTAAATATTTCATGATTTTTACTATAACATCTGATATGACAAATCCATTTGCTCATATATTTTGATGAATAGGGTTTTAGTTCTAACCTCAACAAAGGCAATTTCATTAGCAGCAGAATCAGCAACCATCAGCTGATGTACTTTCATACCTTTCAATTTTGATTCCACATAAAATGCCTTTGCCAAGTAAATGTCAGACCCCCGCAGTAATTTGTGTTTCCTGACTGATCCCACTTCAGAGCTAAAAGGGGCTGACTGAAGCAAGCATTGTTTTTGCAGCAAAATGCAAATCAGAGAATCACGATGGCTTGGGTTGGATGAAACCCTAAAGATCACCTAGTTCCAATATCCCTGTCACAGTCAGGGACACCTTCCATCAGACCAGGTCGCTCAGAGCCTCATCCAACCTGGCAATTTAGACCCATAGTTATGAGAAATCACCATTCCATTCACAGTCAGTAGTTTAACTTCCCCTCTAACATTAACTCATTTTAGCTGCTGGAAAGGCTCAGCTCTAAGCTGAGAACAACATGACTAAGCACTTATGCCCTGGCTCTCGCTGCTGTCAGCCAAGGTTTAGGGAAGACACTCAGGAAGACCAGAATGCACGCAGCTCCCTTGGGACAGACACCTCTGTTTAGGCAGCTTGCCTCTGCTGAAAGAAGGGCTTCAGTGCAAGAGGGGGAATGGGCAATGGGGGATATGAAGAAGACACCATAAAGAAGTGCAGGAAATAAAAGAGAAGGTAAAATTATTGCAGAGAAATAGGGAGTATGGGGATTTTTAAAGAATGGAAAAACATCCAAATCCTTGGAAAACCAGACTGTCAACCATTGTGGTGACTAAAACTAAACATTTTATTCCACCTTTCTGGGTTTCAGATCAGGGACAAGATTTAGTCTTTTAGGAAAATGCCTTGAAACAAAATTTCAAAATCTATAAAAACCATACCTGTAGGAAGACAGTTTAGGACCCAAAGTTATATACTGGGTATTGCAACATTTAGAATTTATTGCTGCTTGTTCAACTGAAATTTCACTTCCTTGTACCTACTTATTTCACTTGTCTCGCAGCCACAACACAAGAAGTCTTCACTGACAAAGCAGACCTATGGCTGACCAAATTGCTTACTGTTCAAAAAGCACACTGTACAAAACAAAGTTTATGTGATTTAAAGGGCAATTTTCAGAGCCCAAGTCTGGGGAAATTTTCAGCGAAATAACAGAAGAGCCAAGTCAAGCTTCAGTATTCTTCACTCACCCATATTCCAAACTAAAACCAAAAGGATTTAAAATTTGGAAAAAATAGCACTGCAGCAAGACACTTTTTCCTTCTTGTCCACCTTCTTGGGAATATTTCTGCCAAAACAGAATCAAACCTATGATAGACACTGAAGCAAGAAAAACATCTGGCCATTTCCTGATTTTTTGAAGGAGAATATGGGACATTACTGGTAGCAAAGTTTCTTCCAAAAACATGTGTACTAAATTCAGCCAGCACTTATCTCCATTGCCGTTAAGTTCATGACAAGCTGACAGATGCAGGTGTCCTCTTTGTGCCCATCATTTGCTGTACCTGTAATACCATGCCAGCACAAAAGTGATGACAAGGAGACTGCTGTTTCTGAGCACTCTCACATGATGTGGGTCAAGTATATAAAACTGCTGGAGGCTACGAAGACTGCTACACAGGATCTCTCCCACCTGTCATTCAGGTTCAATCACCTGAGGCTCTCTCACCTTGAGATTATGCATCCAGGCTGCTGTCAAGCACCAGGTCTCATGCCTCCACAAGAATTACGTCCAGCATTTTCCTTTTGTCCCAGTGATTACAATTTTTGTGCAGTCAACGACTGTATCATCTATAGATCCCACCTCTTTTCTACATTTTTCATCTCTAGCAATATCCTTCCAGTCCAGATAAGATGAAGGCCAAAAGTATCATCATCCCCTGTCAGTTTTCTGGAAAAATTCTGTCAAAAAGGTGGCTGTGGTGCTACACAGACAGTAACCTTTTTCCTTCTGTTCAAAAAACAAAGGTATTTTTCATTCTGATTATGAATTCTACTGCAGCTTACAGATAATACATAACAACTGATACAGCAAGACTGGCCCTGCATCTTTTTCTTGTAGATTTTTATATGTACTTGCACAAAAGATGGCAGAAAATGAAATCTCTAGTGGAGCCCGAAGTAACTGGAAAAACAACGCGTGTTGCTTTATGTTGTCTGCATGTTTTCTATTGTATTACTCTTAAATCATAGCAGTTACAGGTAATTAGTAATTTCTAGTTTCTATTGACATTAAAAAACAACATCAAGAACAGCTCCCTTTTAACAATGGCACATTTCAACTAGCTTGCCCAGGATTCTTGTTTCTATGGCCTGGGCTTGACAGACTAAGAATACACCCAGCTGGTTTTCAAACCAACACTTTCAATAGTCTGGGGAAGGGCTGTGTGACTTGTCATAAAAACAGCTGCCTCTGTCTCCCCAACCAGCCAGGAATAAGCTGAAGAGAACAAAACCTTGAATGAAAACACCTCGACTTTTCATGCAAGGACAAAAGGTGGTCATTATGCATACCAGGAAGGTTCTTTTATAGCTGGTAATTACATATAAATTGGAGAGTTATAATAAAAAAAATCATTTCTCTCTTCATTTATTTAAAATGTGATTTCTACAGCCATTATATAATTACTGGTATTTTTCAATAATGTTATTAAGAACAAATGAGCTAGTGTTTCTGAAAGAATCACAAAGATGTGAATACTGAAAGTTGCTTACTAGAACTGGTAGTCCAGCATGAAGCAAGTGGCAGGAAAAAGATCTCTTCTTGAGAAATGTAAACTGAACTTTTTTCAGTGTTGAAAAAGGATTAATTTCTATCTTTCTACTATGAAAAAATAAATTATCCCTATCATCTGACACATTATTTTAAGTTCTCAACTTCTCTCAGTTTCTCATTTGTTCAGAAACTGTCTGTGAACTACTGACCTCCAGCAACAAGCCTAAGATAAGACATAGAAAGATCACAAAAATTCTGAAAAGAGCAGGAACAGCTCCCTGCTGTCACTACTCATGAAATAAGTGTTATTCATGACACTTAGTCAAGCACTCATTCCCATGTACAATCTGAAATGTTTGAGTATAAGCAACAGTAGCAACATATTAGTGAAAGAATATAAAAATAAACATCTCTTAGGAGATACACGAATCTCCATGAACTACAGCCTAGACAGATTTTAGAGAGCTAACTTAGGTTATATACTTCACCACAGTGCATAATTCTAGATATCTTGGAGGCTGAAAATCAATACTAAATATTATTTATGTAGAGGAATGATACAGGAATGATACAGAGAACAAAGAAGAGATAAAGACTTGTATTTCAAGGGAGAAGAATTGGAATCAGGTGCATAAATATTATATCATAATATTATCATATTGTTATATCATCATCATATTATATCATCACCGAGTCCACCAGAAACTTTATATATTTTAAGGCAAATTTTCTACTACTTGTAGTTCTTCTGTAAATGGATAAAAACAGACAGAAAGCACAAGAAATGCAGAAGTAAATATCCAGTCCCCCAAGATGTTTTGTGATGGCAGAATGTAAAACAACACACATCTCCTCAAGAGCCCTGAGGCTCTGATGTCCAGGGGGTTCCTGCTGTCCTGAGCTACCCTGGGCCACAATGGCAGCAGAAGGCTCCAAACAAAAAAAGTAACATAACTCAAAATGTGGGAGAGCAGACAGAAAACCTTTCCAGTTCCAGTGGCAGTCCATCAAACTTGTGTCTCCTTTCTCTGGCCCATGCTGTCACACCAGATGCTTCTGCCTTCTGAGGGCTCTCTCCAAAGAGCAGAAGCTGTTTCTCTCACAGCAGGAAGCTACAGGTTAGATCTGAGCTAATGGTAAGAAACAAAGGCATCAGTACTGGGATAAGGGGATGGGCAAGATACCTGATTTTTAAGACAAGGTCATTTTTACTTTTTAACAAAGAATTCAGGTGATTGGGAGGTTTTTTTATTACAGCAAATAATAATTTTTAACATATTCGCCCAATTCCTTGAAAATCTGCCACTTATTCCACTGATGATGGCAAGAGTCTCTATCCTTAGCTGACTCAGATTATGAAAGTGTGGCTAATTGTTGGCTTCTTCCTGGCTAATTGTTAAACACCCCTATTTAGCATAATTTTGCTGCCTTGCTTTTTCTCTTGTGATTACACATGGTGTTAAATACTTTCTGTGAAACTGTCTCTTATTTGTAATGACATCAAAAACTTGGAGTAAAACTGTGTACATCTTAGTGATTAATCAGAATAGTTTTTATCTTGTATTTTAAAACTCAAAGTAGCAGTTTAAGTTTGTCTGTGACCATATCCCCAGTATTTGCCGTAGGGCACAGATTTACACTGTTAATCAGAAAAATATCACAACTTATTGATCAAATTCTGTGATACACATACTAGATATTAAAAATACGTGAGTACCTGAAAAAGTATTCACAGACCTCAGAGGTTCTTCAATCAGATCTTTTCCCTGGGTTCAAACCAAACACCACACTAATCCACAAATAAATTTATTTTTCTTTGTTTGATCACAAAATGCACCTTATTTACATGTCTGGTTTTGCACTGAAATATCTACCAGTCTTCTTTAGCTGGAATAAGCACTACCTGGTACTTAAAGTTTGACAAAAGACATTTACCTGTGAGTAGAGCTGAGAGAGAGGGAAAGACAGAAATTTTATTCACAAAGGAAGTGAAACCTGTATATAATAACAAAGTCATAACTAAAGAAAAAAAAAAAAGTAAGGTGGAAAATCATAAACAAAATAATGTGTATCTGAATATGAAGAATGGGGTTAAGATGGGTCATTAAAAATTGCCAATGCTTGCTTTTGAGCCCAACTGCCAGGCTGCAGTTTTAAGATGTGTGTTCAGAGGGAATCTTTGCTTGATAACTCTGTTTCCTGTTTCAGTTTGTGCCCATTGCCTCTTGTCCTACACTTGGCTTTTCCTTCTTTAGCCATTCCTCTTAGGCATATGGATGCATTGATCAGATCCTCCTGAGCCTTTTCTTCTTCAGGCTCAACAACCACAACTCTTTTAACCTTTACTATGCAAGATATTCCACTTTCTTAATCATCTTCATAATCTTTCACTGGACTCATTCCAACAAACCCCTGTATCTCTTGCACTGGGCCTTCACCAAGGCTGAGTAAGAGGAAGGATCACCTCCATGCTGCTAATTCTCTGTCTTATCCAGACCAGAAGGCTGTTGGTCATTTCACTGTGAGGGCACAGTGCTGGATCATGTTCGTTGTCCACCAGGAGCCCCAAGTAATTTCCTGTAAAACTGGTTTCCAGACAGTTGGTCCCCAGCATGTAGTGACACAGGAAGTTCTTCCTTCACAGTGGCATGGCATGACATTTCATTTTTTTGAACTTAATTGGATACCTTTCAGACTGTTTCTTGAACCTGCCAAGGTCCTTTTGAACTGCATCACAACCATCTGGGGTCACTTGGTTTGTTCAGCCTGGAGCCTGAGGGGGGACCTCATTGCAGTCTACAAATTCCTTGTGAGAGGAAGAAGAGGGGAAAGCAGTGATCTCCTCTCTCTGGTAAACAGTGGAAGGACCCCCAGAGAATGGCCTGAAGCTGTGTCAGGGGAGGTTTAGGCTGGATACCAGGAAAGTGTTCTTTCCCCAGAGGGTGGTTGAGCACTGGAACAGGCTCCCCTGGGAAATGGTCACAGCACCAGCCTGACAGAATTCAAGGAGTGTTTGGACAATGCTCTTGGGCACGTGGTGTGACTTTTGGGGCTGGTTCTGTGAAGGGCTGTGAGTTGGACTCTGCGATCCTTGAGTGTCCCTTCCAGCTCAGCTTATTCTGTGATTCTGTGGTTCAGGTCATTAACAAAAATGTTATTGATGAACATTATTGGCCTCCTCAAGCACATCTCTAGTGACTGGCCTCCAGTTGGACTTTAGGTTGCTTGATCATAACCTTTCAAGACCCGCAGTTCAAATGGTTTTCCATTTATCTAGCTCATTATTCATCAGTTCATCAATAAATGTTGTAAGAGATGGTATAAGATGGCTTGCTGATCTCAAGATACACAGCTATGCAAGAAACTCTGTTCTCATTCTTCTATGACCAGACATAGCTCCACTGCATGTACCAAGTCCCCAAAGCCTTGAGCAACCTGGCCTGAGCGACCCTGCACTGATTCTGTTGTGTGCAGGATGCTGGACTGGAAGGCCTTCGGAATGATGACATGTTTTGTTATGGCAGAAACAGCTGAATTTCTCCCCACGTAGAAGACAACGCAGGGCTAGGCTCTTCCTGCTGTGGAAGAGAGCTGGGATGGGAGACACAGCTCCCACACACCATGAAGGATCAAGCTTGCTTCTCCTGTTGGACAAAAGGAGAGGAGAGAGGAGGGCAGTGAATGCTGCTGCTGGAAGGGTTGTTTCCACATTCAGCACTGAGCTACTGCACCAGCCCAGCTTCCCCCTGCTCAGCAGCCACTACACCAAGGGTGGAAGCCCCTCACAACAGCCTCACCAGCCAGAAACTCTGGGTGAGCCCCTGATAACTGTGGGCTGACTGACAGTACTCCTTCCCAACTGCTAAAGAACATTTCCTGGTGGCCAGAATGAAAGGAAAGCTAGAGGATAAATCTAGAAGGAAACAGGCAGAAAGAGGTGAATAAGAAAAGAATTGCCAGTCATGCAGACTTAGCAGTTTGCAAAAGTTGGAGATTTTTATACTTGTCAATTATTTGCTCAAAGATGCTACACTTTCAATAGCCTACAGTACAGTGGGGAGAGAATGAAGTTACTAGATTGTGCTAAAGAAACCCAAATAACATGAGAACCTAAAAAAACCCTTCAAAAATACAAGCTTTTTTTTTTTCCTAAAAAGTCTCAAACTGGTGATTTCTTGTTATCATTTAACAAGGCTGAGATTGTTGAGTCAGACATGCAGCATTGTAGTGCCTATGGCAACATTCACTCAGAACCCACTTATAGTAAGAAACACAAAATTGAAAAAGTAGCTCTTAGAGGATTCTCATCTAGATTTCTAAAGGTTGCAAAACCAGAGCAGAAGTTTTTAAATGATTATAAATAATGGGACAGAGAATTGAAAAGCAAAAGCAGAGAAAATGTTACCTGATAAGTCCATAAATTGCAAAAACAGGTAACTGGTGAAAAAATTAAGGCAATATCAGATATAAAGATAAAAGTCAACATGACTAAGTCAAGTTGAACACAAACAGATAAAACTGAGAAGTTAATAAAAAGATGTCAATAAATCCCTCCTTACTGTAGTAAAGTACAATAATATCTCAAAAAGATAATATTTTTGAGAATTTTGGGAAATGAAACACTTAGTCACTTAGTTGCAGACTAAAAATATATCAGATATTAAATCCTGTTGGTCACTGTGGTGCTTCAACACCAATCAGAAATTAAACTTCAAGTAAGCCACTCCCTTCCCTCTCTCCTTCTGTTAAGCGAGGGACAAAAGCAGACACCATGGGTTGAGATAACAATTTACTGAAAGCAAAAGCAATTAAATAAGAGATACACAGAGTAACAACAGCAATACTAAAGTTCCCCAAAAAGAAGGTGTTATACCCTTAGAAAGGTGTTCACCATCTCAACTTAGCTCCACATGGACAATACTTTCCTTTCAGCACCACATTCTGTAGCTGTGTCTCAGAAAAATGGGAGAGGATGGATGGAGGCAGAAAAGGATGGTGTCTGCAAGGCTGATGCTGACAGCTCTCCCACTGGAGAGAGCAAAGCAAAAAATGACAGACCTCCAGCACCATTTTCTTCCCAAAACCATGCCCCCACAGATGATATGCATGGTACAGGGTAACAACTTAGCCATGCCCATATGGCACAAAGTTCTGCCCCCTCTCTGAAACCAGAAGAATCACTTTAATATTGTTGGGAGGCTGTTCCTTTGAGTTGTCCTTGGAAATGCCTCCATGACTACCTCATGCTCCTCTATCCACACTGCATGGCACTTTTGAAGGCTCTCAGTCACATCCACACTGTCTCAAACACATCTCACCTGTCCTGTGAGGTCTTACTGCACACTTGGCAAGCCTTGTTCTCCTGGGGTCTCAATAGTCATTGCTGCACCATGTGCATCCTCAACGGCCTATATAACAGATGTGATTACTTTTGTTATAAACCAGGGGCTGGGAAAGAGGACCACTGGAAATAGGACAGAGAGGTGGATTACCAGCCTTTTTGGTGCTCTCCCCACATGTTGAATTATTGAAAAGATATACAGAGCAACGAATATTGCTCTATAGGACCAGCTCATGCCAACAGAGGAGGCTCCTGAAGGGATGAGGCACACTGTCACATCTCATGGTGTTCATTTGTCATCTCCCCAGCATGTGTCCTCAAGCCTGGGCTCCCTCTCCTCAGAGGAAGCCCGTGAGGCTGGCTCCACATCAGTGGTGCTCGCTGTTACCCAGGGACATGGCCAAGGCTGGTGGGGAATCAGGGGCCTTCTCAGATTAGTGTATGTTTGGTTGAATCCTGAAGCTAAGGTCCTTCCCCAGGGCACTGATTCAAGAGACAAGACACATGTCAACACATACGACATATTTGATTTTTTCCAGAAACCTCTACTGCAGTCTGATATCATAATTCTTACTCAAAGAGATCATGAGCAGAGAGCAGGCCCTCTTAGTACCTTCTTAATACCCCATGATTACCTAATTCATTTCATGGAGAGTGATCTGCCTCTCAGTTTCAAACACCCTGAAGTCGGCCACTTACAGACAGAGTCAGGCTTAGTCCACTGAGCTGAGGACAGGAGACTCAGGGAAACACAGCAATATCTGCAGATTTGTCTCAAAGGAAACAAATCCCACAAAAGCCAGATCTCTTCTTCTCAGCTGTTAAAACCTGAGGAATAATTGGCTAGGCAGACAGGAAAAAAAAAAAAAAAAAAGCTGTTAGAACAATCTCAGTCAAGCTACCACATTACTCAAAATAAAAGCTGAACAAAAATTTTTCCTCCGACTTTTCCTAGGAACTTTGCAATATTTTTTTCTGGAAGAGTCCACATAGGAGAATGAACATCTCTTATGGGGACAAGCAGGAATGGACACAAAGCAAAGCTTGGAGCTGCAGAAGGACAGAACTGAAAATTAATCATTCATGCATATTGTGCTCCATTATTATGCACACTTAAGACATCTTTCTGAATGGGTTAATTTTGAAGGCATCTGAGAGAACCAGAATTATAACAAAAAAGCTGCTATGGCAGTTATGTTTGCAATGAAATTCTTCTGGGTATATAACAATTTTGCAGAAATGAGGTTAAGATTGTTTAAACAGTGTTTATAAAATCTGAAGATCCTATCCTAGACCAGAGCAAAATACTTGATGCTGAATGTCATTGAACATTCTGGAATGTTTTGCAATAAAAACGTAGAAAGAGATCATCTGGCTTGAAAAAAATATGGCTTTAAAAATGGTTTGGAAATAACTGAAAGGGGGAAAGTGCAAGTTGACTTTAGGTAAGTCTGTCTATGTATTAGCAAAGAAAAGGACCCAAATTAATATATCCTGCCTGTCAGGACTTAAAACTTGACCCAGTAACTCAAGTGAAGACTACAAAGCAGTTTGACTTCTTCAAAAGAGCTAGCTTCACTGAATAGCTAACTCAACTTAAACTTTTACTAAAGAGCTAAAACTTTAGTTAATTAAATTCTACTAACTAATTCAAGAATTTAACAAGTTAAATTCTACTAACTCAAGTTGAGAGTGAAAAAGTACTAATTCTGCTAAGAGGAGCCTGAAGTAAGCTGTCAGTGATTTCTATTTAAGATTTCAGAAATCTTTCACGTATGACATCCAGGGTCCAATCATGTGGTGCTGTAACTCCTGAACAACATCTGCACCAACCATCTTAAGCTCAATATCTTAAGCTCTGTTTGTTTTTCTCATAAGTTTGTCTTTTTCTCCTTTAGTCAGTTTCTGTGACACCTTCCCTGTTTCCAAAGGCCAAACCCCTGACAAGAACTTGATCAGGTTGTAAGATGATTTCCATTATTAACAATATAATGTGGTCCAGCATGAGTATATTGCACAGTTAAGCACTTTTTATGTTACCAAGTAGAGCTGTTACTTACATATAGTCCATTCTCAATATTCAGGAAAGTTTCATACAGAACACACAGAATACACACATTATTCTTGAATTATTTATTTGGTTTTACACTTTAATCTCCTTCAATAGAGAAAATAAGATGTTTACAGCCATAAAGCAACTTGCAAAATTTGATATATATATATATATATATTATTACCAGAAAAGAAATCAGAGCTGGGAAGTAGGAAAAGGGGTAGGTTGAGCCAGACAAGGCAGGCAAGGCAAGAAATGGGCTAGAAGATGAAGGAAAAAAGACAGAGGTGAACTAATTTGTGCAAGATCTTGAAGCAAGGAGTCTGAACTGTATGTGGGAAGCTATAATACAAAAGATTTTTTTCCATAAAGATTCAAACTGAGGCAATGATATTCAAAAGCCTTAGTAAGATATAAACTTGGATAACACCTTGACTTTTTGAGAAAATTACTCAGGCAATCCAAGACTCTGGACTATTTTTCATATTGTTTTCCCCATCTGTGGAGCAACTAAATAATTATGCCATTAATCTGTTTGAAGCCTCACTTACTAGGAATGAGAGCAACACCTGGTTGTACTGACACTAGCTGTGGTTTAGTAATCAAACTTCCTGCAGTTGCTTTAGTAACCATTTCTAGTGAAGGACAGATAGGATTAAACATTCCTTCACTCTTTTGAAAACTCACTAGTCTCTACATTATTAATGCAATAATTTAGTAATAATAATTCTTCAAACTTACCAATCTACTGACCTCAGGACCTGACTTCTAGGGTGACATTTGAGAATGTCTTAGTGAATACATACTAGTTTTCCTCTGTGTTTGAGCAGGCTTTTTTTCTCTGTTGAATTTTTAATCAGCACCTGAAGGATACCAAAAGGGTATTTCTCCAGTCCAGGAAAGGCCTCTGGAAAAGCTGCAATGACATTGCCTCATTCATCCTCAAGGTCATGGATGAGGCAAATAAGCTCTAACTTTGCATATTTCTTGATCTATCACTTCCTAAAGGAGAAGTCAGTATCTAAGCTAACAGGCTCTAACAAAGGTTCCCACTGTTAAGGGATGAAACAGCCTATTTTGCATACTGTTGCATCTGGAATTTTCCAAAGAGCCCTGAAAACTTAGACACCAAATGTCCATTGTAATCCCTCAAGAGTGAGACACTGAGCTCCTTGAGTAATGCTTCAGCCAACAAATCCAATTATGCTGAGGTACAGGTGATGTGACTGGAGCTGACTGTACTCTGACAATGGCTCATGCTGGATGGGGGCAGGAGAGCACAAGGGCAGGATAACATCAGAAGCCATGTGGCATTCTGTGCTTTGATAGTTGTACACTGACACTTCTGCAGCTCTCTTACCTCTGGCAGCTTTAGATGCCAGGCTGCAGATAGGCAGCCCAAAGACCTACTGGGGGACAGTCTAAGTGCAGGTCTAAACATGCACCCTTCTGTAGATGTTTGTCTTTTTAGTAGCATAGCTGTACCTGGTACGATTAAGTCCAGGAGTGCTAACACATAGACCTGGATTGGGAAAACTGCCAGGCTTTTGGGATGCTGCCAGTACAGGCAGTACAGGCTCTAGTACAAAAGACAAATGAAGTTTGTATAAACTCCTATTACCTCTACTCTACCTATTCTTTAGCTAAAAGGTACCTTTTTGAACTGACTGCAATTCTGTCACTCAGTTGCTTGTTAGGTTTGGCATATTTCGTAAGCACGATAGCAATTCTGAAAGTCTTGGAAGGGTGCAGAGGAGACATCAGGAAAAGCACGCACACCACAGAAGACTGTGCCAAAACAAATGAGTTTATAAAGATCAGTTTGCTGTGTAGTCTCTCTGAACATTGTACATGCCATGTCTTTCACCGTACATTCTTCAGACTATAAATAAATCAAATTGACATATATTCACAATCTAGCACCATCTGCTGCGTAAAAGAAGAAGGTATTTTAAAAGCAAGGGATCTGTTTGTTTTCTTACATGATACATCTTAATCAGTGAAATGTATTCCTTGTTTTGTAAATGTGCAGCTTGACTTTAAATATGACAAGCATTTTACAAGAACCATTTGTGAAAATCCTTCTAACTATGGATTCTCATTTGCTATTAGTTTCTGCATCACATTAAAATTCTTCTATTTCCAAAGCATTAAACTGGGAGCAAGAAGCGGGAAGGTCTTACCTGAAGTGTGGTGAATAAGACACTCTTTATGGAAGAGATGCATATAATCAGAGATAAGGGTTATGGGTTTTATATAAACTCTTCTAATTTAAGATAAAAATTGAATGCAATATTTGAGACAAATAATTATCTGCATCATTTTGAATGAGTTTATTTTGCTAATTATACTTTTCAACTGCTTTATATATTCCCCTTACAACAGGTTTAGGGTTTTTTTCATTAGCTATGACAAAAGCGTGAGACATTATTCCAAATAAATTTCATTCAGGAACAAAAGTTATACATTTCTTTCCTATTTATTCCTTTATTTAAAAAAATATGTATCCGTCTGAAATTCTAAGGTTCTCTATCTATTTTTAAACATTTTAGAAGATCATGGCAAAGCATAGAGGCATATTCTAAAATTTATACAGGCTACCTCAAGAAATTAAGCTTAAGCAACTTTGTTGCCCCACATGAAACTAAAATTAACTCATTCAGGAACTTAACTCACTTTCAGTTCTTCAATAATTAAGCTGCCTTTTTTGATGTTAACAGTGCTACAGAATCACTGAAATAATTTAATATAACAAGCTTGTTTACAATTTAGATCTCTTAGACTAAAGCAGAGAAAAATTGTTTTGCTTCCTCCCTCTGCTTTGTCCAAAAGGCAATATTCTTAGCTAGCTGGCTGTTAGCAACACAAAACAGAGAGATGTTAAATTAAGTTTCTGCTTTGTAAACAGAAAGAGAAAAAAAAATAGACCACAAAATTTCAGTGTTTTATTGCAGTGAATTCTGGTCTGTGTAAAGCTGAAGTAGTTTTCCTTATGGGCACTGACAAAGACAACTGTCACTGTGTGCCACAGGGCACTGTGAGCTGCAACCAGAATCCTGCCTGAACTCAGACCAGAGGCTGAAGGTCCCCACAGTCCCTTGTTTTTATCAAAAAATGTCAGTTTTGCTTGTTTCTACAAGGAGGGAGGGGCTCTCTGGAGAAATAACAAGCACAAACTGGAGGCCAACCATCAGCTGTGCAGCAGCTCCGACACAATCCTAAGTTGTTGCTTAGCTGCAAATGTGCATTCCCAAGAGGACTCTTTAGCCCTGTGCTGTAGCTAGCAGGATCTTTGGTGGAGTACCTCTGGAAACCCTAGAGCGTTCAGCCTCTTTGATTTTTCAAGAAGTATACTAAAAAAATGCACTGCCCTCTTCTTTGGTTATTTCTTTGGGTGAGCTACTGCCTAGCTTAGACTACTGAAAAATAGGTAAGTGCAAGTCTTACACAGAAAAATACGACTCAGAGCTGAAACATATTTTTAGTCCTCCAATTTTCTGAATAGAGCCAAAAAAATTTTTACATGTTGTAAGAACCAGTCATATGCTCCAAAGCTAAAATACATACCTCCACTACTCTGACTCCCCAGCAGGTTTTAAAAACTACAAAGGAGTATGAAGACTTCACCTCTTCCCATTCTTCCTAAAGTTTTCTCGTTGCAACTGCTTAGCCATCAGCAATGAAACTAAAGTGATGCAAACAGCAGAACAGTGATGAATTTTTCCACAGCACTCTGTAACTCACTTTACTGTTGTCTTTTTAAATCACACTTACTCCATTTCAGATCAGGACTTCAAATGACCTGCTACTAAATGACTCTCTTCAGAAGCAAGCAGTATACAATTTCTAAAAAAGACTATAAATGCAAGTTGTTTCATTACCCTTGAAACAGGATAATACATTCCAAACAGAACAGATTTAAAAAATCAAAATTTAAACATCAAAAAGCCACACTCATATGCAAATCTACATAAAAAGCTTATAAATTTTGCTCATGGCTTTCCATAACATTTCAGAATATCAGCTCTATAACATAGATGAATATACACCTCAGATCTAGTGATCTGTTTCTTCAGCTATGGCTTTTTTCAGTTGTTAAGAAACTTTCTCCCGTTTCTTGTAAAATACAAGTTTATAGAGTTACACATGCTGCAGGGAATCATTCCTCATTGGATTGACTTTGAATATACCTGAAAGCATTTTTGTTGCTTGTAGATTTTATCTGATATGGTCCAATGAACTCCAGTGAGCTTGAACATGACCTTGACATGTTGAACTTTACCTTCAGGTGAAAATTCAGAAAGTAACTGCTCACAGTCAAGTGCAGAATTGCTCTTTTCAGACAGAATTCTTGATCTTCACCATCCCCTGACCTGAAGCCAAGGGCAGTTAGATTTTCTCCCATCCTCATGTCTCCCTGGCACATAGGAAGTATGAATCCAAGCCTTGCTGCTCACTTCATCAGATGCAGGTTGGGAAATCTTTTTTATATTGAAAGTACAGCTTACAAACACAGCTTACAAACACAGTGACTATTTCAAAATGTACTTCCACATAACTTCTAATGAAAAAAAAAAAAAAAAAGAATATTCCCTGGAAATATTTTCAGCATGAATGTACCCAAACTCATAGGTTTTTCTGAATCAATAAATCATTTATTTGCAACATCAGAGTTGCAGCCATAGAAAGGGACCCTTAAGAAGACACATTTTCATACCTACAGCAGAGATTTCTGATCAGATCACATGTGTACATGTGTTGGGTTTAAAATATGAGTTTAATACAAAAATCTTTGAAACTAAATTAATCTAAGTATGTAGTACATAAGTATTTCCTTGCTTAAAGTGATCAAGTCCTCCCTGAATATTGTACTATCAACCAGTTCAAAATCTAAACTCATTTGCATTACAGCAGACTGCACTTATCCCACTTACATGTCAAAGACCCTGGCAGATTTTAAATCAGTCCCACTAACTTCACTGGGGAGGGCAGGTGTTCAATACCTTTGCAAAATCAGGTAATTTTAGGGTTTGTTTGAAACTGTAAATTCAAGACTATATTCAAACCAATTTAACAAGTTTAGAGGAGTAAGACCTAGACCCCTGGTCTGTGAGACCCTGGCCTACAGCTTGGTCATTCACAGCACCATTCATCTCCCATGTGCATCCTCAGGCAATGAATACAACAGTAACTACAACATTAACTAGTATGATATATGACAGAGTTTTGTGCCAAAACAAAGTTTGGTTGAAAACCAAAATTACCTTTAACATCCTTACAATCTACCTCTTGGCAATTCTTTGCACCCCCTGCCAAATGCATCCAGACTTCTTGATGGTGATTCTATGAAGAAGCTAATACAGGGCAAGTCAATAATCATCAAAACTGCTTCCCAATTTAAAAAATGGGAAATCAATTGCTTTTACAATAGCTGAGGCTCAGTGTGAATCTTTGGAAACTGAAAGACCAGTCTGCAAAATGCCTAGACTAGTTCTAAAAATGTCCAAAAGCCATCTCAATTTATTTATTCTTCTTGGCTCTTGACTTCCAACAAGCAAATAATGTTCTATTCTTCATTCACAAAATGCAGCCTTCATTATTCCTTGCGTTCAACTTGACTAAAAAAACCTGAGTCCTCCCACAGAAAATAAAATAGAGAAATCTTGCCATTTAATGTCTATGGCCCTTGATCAAAAAAGCATCTCAATGAATAATATTTTAAAGGAGTTAATCTTTTTTCAGCCTTAGCACCATTCTTTCTGCCTACACTTTCCACATTTTTTTTTCCCTGCAAATGTGGTCAATTATTTTCTCCTTTATTATAAAAATGCAGAGGACATACAATCAATTGCAGCTATCGATAATTACAAATTAAGAAGGTAAAATCTGTGGGGTTTTGTTTTTTCCCTAGCTTCAAATGGTACCCAGCCAGAAGCAGTGGTAGACCTACAGATGCTAAGAACACAAAATCCAGGGGGTATTGTGCCCAGGCTGGCTCTGCCATCAGCTCCGCACCTACCCTGCGACTTGAAGTTTTCTCCCCTCCCTCCAGACCCAAATTTGCCCGCAGGGAAACCGAAGGACGCGGGAACCGCCATGACAGGCATATGACTTAATGAGCCCAGGAGCTGCAATCCGCCAGGCGGCAGGCCCACTGGGGGGGATGCTTCCCGCAGCCCCGGGACGCTCCCGACCCTTCCCGCAGCCCCGGGACGCTCCCGACCCTTCCCGCAGCCCCGGGACGCTCCCGACCCTTCCCGCCGGTTCCCGACGCGGCGCCCGCACCGCCCTCAGCGCCGCTGCCGCTGGGCGGGGCCGCGCCGCGGAACGGCCAATAGGAGCGCGGGCCGCTGCGGGGCTCAGCCAATCAGCGCCCGCGCTGGCAGCGCGGGCCGGGGCTGCGGGAGGGAGCGGTGCCCGGGACCCTCAGGCCGCCCCGCGGGAGCGGGAGAGCAGCGGGAGTCGGAGCCCTGAGCCTGCGGGGCCCCGAGCTCCATCCCCCGGAGTGAGGGACCCGAAGGAACCCACGGCTGCGGCTGCTGACCCGCTGAAATGCTGCTTGCCCTGGTCCTGGTTGCGTCCCGGGCTTCCGACGCCGCCCGGATCACTGAGGTTTCGGGAGAGCGTTGTCGCCTCATCCCTGGCCTGACAGGGACAATAAAACAAAATAAATCAAAATTGAATAAAATAACCCCAAATGTGGTAAAAAAATAATAAAATTAAATTTAACACGGGAGAAAATAATAACATCAAGCAGGCAGCGCTTCTCACGAGGGGCTGCGGGAGCGCAGCGCACGGGCCGGGGCCGCTCGGGGGGCCGGAGCTCCGGCGGGCCGGTGCTTCCCGGGCCGGACACCGGGGCTCGCCCGCCGAGCCCTGCTGGAGGGGGCGCCTCCTCTAGGAGCGTCGCAGGAATGGGGCCCTAAAAGTGAATGTGCCAGAAGTTTTCCGAGTCTCTCCGCCTCAAGTTTGTATTTCGATTTAGCCGCTGCATAGCAATTACTAGGAAAAAAAAAAAAAAAAAAAAAAAAAAAAAAAAAAAAAACAGACAAACCACAGACAAACCACATGCTGTTTCTTTTTTTTTCTTTCTTTCCTTGACTTTGGTTATTTAAGGTTGGTTACATTTAGTTCGGGTTTGGGGTTTTTTCTTTACTCTTAAACTGATCATTATATATACAGACCATAAATTCACACAAATTGACTCTCTGGAGTACTTTTTCCTTTTCTTTTCTTTTCTTTTCTTTTCTTTTCTTTTCTTTTCTTTTCTTTTCTTTTCTTTTCTTTTTTTTCTTTTCTTTTCTTTTCTTTTCTTTTCTTTTCTTTT
>VZUI01044826.1:0-15766 GCA_013401135.1 Cettia cetti
GGAGCCATTCCCTGTGTCCTGTCCCTGTGTCCCTTGTCCCCAGCCCCTCTGCAGCTCTCCTGGAGCCCCTGCAGGCCCTGCCAGGGGCTGGGAGCTCTTCCCGAAATGTTTTCCTGCATTCCTGAAAATATCCCAGCCTGCTTCCTGGCTGTTATTTTTCTTCCATTATCTCCCTTTTTCCATTATCTCCCAGAACAATGAATCCCTGACATTTCTCCTTCCTCTGCTGGAACACAAAGCTTCAAAACCCAGGGATGGAAGAGAGGGAATGTGAGCAGCAGGGGCTGGGAAAGGATCTCTGGGTGGTTTGTGCTCACAGGGAAAGGTAAAATATGGATTTGGCTGAAGGTCAGGGAGGAGATTTCGGTGATTTCCTGGATTTGAAATCGTATTTTTTCTGTGTGGGAATTGAAATGGATAGAGATGATGAAATTTGGGATGGTTTGGTGTTGGTGGCTCAGCACCACGGACATTGGAGCCTCCCAAAGCTGCTCCCTGAGTGCCAAAAATCCCTGGATTTGGCTGGACACAGGGATTGCCTCAGTAAAGGAGGGGAGGGGACACAAAAGGCACAATCCATGTGGGGAATGCCAGACCCAGGACAAGGGAGGGGAGCTGGGAGTGGGATTATTCCTGAATCTCCTCTCCAAGTGTCCCAAGAGGAGCAGGGGGAGGTGTAGGAGCTTTTGTTTGCTCGCAAAACGTGACCAAAAAAATGATGGAATTGTGCAAAATCAAAGAGAGTTTAAAAATATCCATTCCTGAGGGTGAGTCCTTTTCCTTAAAACCTGGGTTTGTCAAATCCCTGAGAATTCCAGGCTCCCTGAGCTGTCCCAAGTTGTCATTTCTCTCCCTGCTGCCTCTGCCTTCACCTGCTCTGATTTCCAGCCTTATCTCCCTCCTGCTGGCAGCTGAATTGTTGGGAGGTTTGAATTCCAAAGGTTCAGCTCCACTGACTCCCATCTGTGCTGTCACTCACACCCTTAATTAGCTCCCAATTAAAATTTCTCTGAGTCCAGAGCCTTTTCCTGTGCCAATCCTGAGCCTGGATGGTTCCCTAGAGAGGTGGGGTTGGGTTTGGGGCTCTTGGGGCTCTTTTCCAACTTTGATCCCATGAAAATGAAGGATTTGGGATTCCTTTGTACCAGTGGGCTCTGTTTGGAGTGCCAGAGTTGGAGTGGACACTTTCCCTCTCTATTTGGCCAGGAAAACTGCAATTCCAGGAGCCCAGCGAGGTAAAACGAGGCTCTGGGGTTATCCCAGAAAAACTCAGCCCAGTCCTTTAACCCTGCCCACTGGGGATGGGGTTATTTAGGCAGGAATAGCCAGAATATTCCAAGATCCAGGTGCAAGCAGGAGGATTTGACTACTCTGAGCCTCAGGTCAATTAAAAGGATTTGTCTTTTTCACCTCCTCTACTGCATCCTGCAGGAACTGGGAAACCTGCAGGGATTTAGGCAGGAAAACTATCTTTTCTTCCTCAAAATTTGTTCCCAGGGGGAGATGTCCGAGTGTTTTCAAGCCCAGGAATGGGGAGAGACAAAGCTCTCCTGGCTGGGATGAATTAATTTGGGATTTGGTCGAGTGTCCAAGCAGTGCCAGCTCCTCTGCTCTGCCACAACCTCCGGAGCCTCCTGCCCTGCCCCGCGGGATATCCCGGAGGGAAAAGCTTTCATGGGAAGAGCAGGAGTGGTTTCGTTATCCCACAGATCCCCTCCAGCCTCTGTTCTCAGCAGGGGCATCTTGGCTGCTGCTGTTAAATAAAAGATGCTCTGGAATACTGGAGGCAGGATTGGCTGGGGGGGGTGGAAAAGCCATTAGTTTTCCTTTGGAAAGATGGATGGGAGGTTTTTAAAGAGCTGCGGCTGCATCCTGGGATATTTGCAGCTGCTGCAATAATTCCTGGGAGGTGATGAGGGAAGTGACAGCAGGGCTGGGGTTTGGCTTGGGAGGAGGCCAAAAAAAAAGGAGAAAATTGGGCTTTAGGCGTCAAATCCATCACTGGGAACGAGGGAAGGCAGCGCAGCTCAGAGCTGTGCTCCGTGGAACAGCAGCAGAAATCCCTGCTCCCACAAAAAAGGGGGAATGATCCAGGGCTGCAGGGGGATCCTGGGCTGCTCACATCCTCTGAAATCTTGTTTGGGGTGTCCCATTCCCACCCAAGCCTGTTCCAACAAATCCCATTCTTTTTCCAGGCTGTTTTCCCAAAATCCCGGAGCAGCTGATCCCTGGGGTGGGGTGAAATGGAGGGAGGGATTTTCCAGCTCCTTGGGCCACATTCCCACTCCCATTCCCCCCACTCCACCCAGCACAGAGACCTCCCCCTCCTGAAGAGAAAAAATTACTTTTTTTTTTCCCCCCCCACCTGGAAAAAGTTGGAGTGGAAGAAAGGGAGCACAAAGCCTCCCTCAGCAGGTGGCAATGGTGAAATGAGACAAAACACAGAATAACCACCCAGCTGCTCTTGCTTTCCTTTTATTTCCCTTTCTTTTTCTTTCCCAGGAGGGGAAGATGATTCACGAGGTAATTTGGGATGGCTGCTTGGAGCCTCGGTGGTGTCAATTTTCCAGGGCTGGAGGGATGTGGATCTGAATCCACCCCCTCAGTGGGCAGCCAGCAGCTCTTATTCTGAGATTTCTTATTTTAATGAGCCCAAGGAAGTCAGCCCAGAATCAGGAGAGTCCCAGAAGATTTTCCCTCTAAACCCTGCTCAGGAGCTGGAAAAATCTGGGTGGAGGTGTCTGCTCAGGGAATTCCTGCTTAAAATTTGGGATTAGGGTGGGAAAGAAGCAGTGGGAGCTGTTGGGTATTGATAATTAAATCGATCTTGGAGTTTTCAGTGGTCAGTGTTTTCCCAATATTCCTGCTGGCTGTTTCCCTCTGGGATTTGTTTTCCCCTCTCCTTGAGGAGCCCTGGAAGCAGGTGAGGAAATGAGATTCCTCTTCTCCCAACAAAACCTCCCAGGATGGAGTAAAAATGTTGGGAATTGAGTTGATCCCTGCATGAATTAATCCCAAACATTTAGGCTGAAATCCTTTGGGTTTGAGGCTGAATTTTGTGGGCCAACAGAATCCTGATGGGGTTTTTTTCCTGCTGGAGTTCCTGGAATGTTTGGACAACGCTGCCAAGCACAGGATGGGATTTTGGGAATGTCCTGTGCAGGGCCAGCAGCTGGAAAGTGATCCTGTGGGATCCCTCCAGCTCAGGATATCCCATGATTTTAGGATTTGGGTAATTTGGGATGGTTTCTTCAGGACTTCTCTGGAATCCTGGAATTAAAGTCTATAAGGAAGTTGTTATTGGTGAGAAATTGTTGCTTTTATCCTCCTGGCACTGCACCAAACCTGGATTGTTACAGAAACTGGGAATAATTTGTCTCAGTTAAATCCTCCTTGGTGTCTGCTGGAACTTTTTCACCTGGAAATTCCCAGGGATAAATAGACCATGGAAACAAAGGATTGTTCCCAGCTCTCCCCAGTGCAGCTTCTTCTGCAAAAAAACCTGGAGGGAATGGGAATTCTGCAATTCCCTCTGCCTGATCCAAGCTGCTCCTGCAGCTTCCCAGGAATCCTTTGGGCACTTTTTGGGAGCAATAAAGGATTTGAACCCCTGGAAAAATAAGCAGGGACAGGAGGAGGCTGTTGGGAGGGAGGAGCAGAGCTGCTGCAGGAATTCTGGCTGGGATGGGATTTTATTGGGGTTTTTATTTGATATAAAAGTGTGAGGCAGGAGAGTCCCTGCTGGGAAATCCCACCTGGATGTGGCCATTGATGGGAGCAGAGAAAGCACTCTGGAAAATTCCAGGAAGAAGCAGGTGATGGATTTTGTGCTCCATGCACTCAGAGAAGCGTTTGCCATGCCAGCAGCATTTATTCCCATTTTTCATTTCCATCATCTCCAGTGACAGGAAGTTTCCCAAGCTAATTGGATTCTTCAGCAGGTTTTGGGGGATTTTTTCCCCAGAAAAAAAAAAAAAAAAAAAAAAAAAAAAAAAAAAAAAAAAAAAAAAAAAAAGAAAGAAATTGATCTCCCCCCTCTGCCCTGAAGATGCAAAGCTTTGAAATGAATCCGAGGTGGAATTTATTTTATGACAAAACAGGAGATGAAAAACAAATAGCAGGAATAAGCCATGAATTTTTCATTGGGAGTGGGAAAGCAGTGGAATATTCTGGAAAATCCCCTGGCACAGCTCAGTGTGGGGGCTGGAATATTCCCAATTCCCAGGGATTGATGCTGCTTTCTGGGAGAGCTGGGAGCCAGAGGCTCCTGCAGGAATTCTGTGTCCCAAATTAAAATAAATTAAAATAAATGTGGGGGTGAGGCGCAGCCCTCAGAATTCCACACTTAAATCCAGTATTTTGGCATCCAGGTCGGGGCTTGGAGCAGCCTGGGGCAGTGGAAGGTGTCCCATGGCAGGGGTGGAATTTTGAGCTTGAATGTCCCAACCATTCCATAATTCCGTGATCAATAACTCCCCCAACCCTCTCTCTCTAATTAAAAGGAATCCTAAATAAAATATTGGGAATGCTGGTAGGTTCATGGATCTTTAATTCTCTAATTAAATGTCTGTTTGGCTGAGATAACTGTAATTAATCCAATTAATATTCTGGGATAGAATCTTTCCAAAGATAAGAAAATTTAAATGTAAGAGAAGGTTTTTTTGCACTGAGGGAGGGGAGGCCCTGGAAATGAATTCCCAGAGAAGCTGTGGCTGCTCCTGGGTCCTTGGAAGTGTCCAAGGCCAGGCTGGAGCACTGGGATAGTGGCAGGGGTGGAATTAAGGATCAGAATAATTTCACTCCTGTTTTTCTGCTCCTAATCCCAGGTTTTTATTCCCAGGAAGAATGGGGCAGCTTCCTGGGATGAGCTGGGACTGTTCATCCTGCCCAAACTCTGCCTTTTCTTCCCCTGCTGGGTCTGATCCCTCTGAATCCCCTGGAAAAATGAAATATTTGGGCTTGGATGGAGCAGGGAGTGCTGGGCTCCCAGTGCTGGGTGTGGGGGGGGGGATTTGGGATCCCCCCAAAATCTGCTCTGGATTTACACATTCCTGCCTTTCCCGAGTGTTTGAAGCTGTCCTGGCTGGCAGCAGCTCTGCCAGGAAGCACAGGGAGTGTCTCCCAAAGGTGAAGGATGAAGGGAACAGTGCCAGGGAGGTGTTTAAAAACTCAGGAATGACAGGAAAGCAGGGAACAGCTGCCCAGCCCCTCCTGCCAGGCTCTCAGATCAGCATTTGCCAACTGGAATTTGTGTCCAAAAGGCAGCTCTGCTCCCTCCTGGAATTGTTATCCTGGAATCATTCTGCTCCCTCAGCTCCTGGGGTTTGTGGGGGCATCTGAGCTGCTCAGGGATTGAGGGGCTCTGGGTGTGGGGCTGCAAAGCTGGCACAGCTCCAGGGCTGGGGATTGATCCCTGACTCCCTCCTTCCTTTTCCTCTAATCTGGGAATGCTCTGATGCCTTGGGAAGCTGAGCTGGAGCAGAGACTGCACAGGGCCAGAGAATAAAGCAGAGATTTATTAAAAGGCCTTTAGGGCACACCTTGGGCAGGACAAGAGCCTGGGCAGGGCTGCACCCAAGGGGGACCCAAAATGGACACAAAATGGGCACAAAATGGGCACAAAATGGACACAAAATGGACCCAAAATGGACCCAAAATGGACACAAAATGGGCACAAAATGGGCACAAAATGGACACAAAATGGTCACAAAATGGACACAAAATGGGCACAAAATGGGCACAAAATGGACACAAAATGGGAACAAAATGGACACCAGGTCCCCAGGTCTCACCCTTGGATCAGTTTTGGTCCATTTGCACCTTGGGGTTGAATTGTCCAACCCCAGCTCCAGGTTGTGCAGTCCCACCCTTCTTGTTCCTCCCTCCAGCCCCCCTTGGTTGTGCTTTGGGGCTGGAACCTTGTCCCAGCTGTCCTTGGTGTGCAGCAGGAGAAGGATTTGTTTTGTGTCCGTGCTGTGTGCAGAGCTGAGTGCCCCTGGCTGTGAGCTCAGAGCTGCTCCCTGGGCACCAGAGCCTGGAATACAGGGGAGATGGAACTGAAGACAGCAGCTCCATTCCCAAAAAGGCTCTCCAGCCCTGGCACAAGGTGGGATTCCCATTCCTGGAGGGATTTCCGAGCTGTGGGAATGTGGCACTGGGGGACATGAGGCAGTGCTGGCAATGGTTGGGCTCCATCCTGGAGCCAGCCTTGATGATTTCACATTTAATTCCATGGAATTTCATTCCTTGTCCTGGCTGCTGTCATGCCATGGAATTTCATTCCTTGTTCCTGGATGTTTTTCAGTTCCTTTTCCCTCTTTTCTCCACCTTGGCTGAGGTTTCTCCTGGCTGCCTGGAGAGTGTGGAACAGCCCTGAGGCAAACCCACTTCCCTGAGTTGTAAATGTCAAATAATTATTGTGAAATATTCCCTGAGACAGTGCTGAGTGGTTTGGAAAGGCTGAGGAAGTTTTGACAGGGAGGAAAAATCCCTGAAGGATATGGGATGGAGATTTCTGGCTTTGAAGGTGTCAGAGGAGTTAAACCAGGCTTGAATTTGGGTTTAAATTTGTTTGGCTGCCCAAAATTGCTGGAAATCTGGGAAATGAACATTCAGCAGAAGCTGGAGGAGGAGTTTTAGTGACATTTCTCTTCTGGCTCTGCTATTTTGTGGTGATTTGTGGGATTTGAAGAGCTCAAGGACCATCTCACCATTTAAACAGGACAGGGTGAGCATTCCAAGAGGGAAATGTTTGGGAATGTCATGAAAAGGGAAATCCTTCCAGGAAGGGAAACGTTCCAAGGTGCATGGAGTGATTCGAAATAAATCCATTTTTTAACAAGAAAAAGTCAAATTATAATCCAGAAAACAAACCCTGATCCTGTTTATTTCCTCCCAAAGCAGTCAGGACAAAAATGCTGCTTTATCCCAGCACCTCCAATCCTGCCTTTTCTGCTCCCAGATGGAAACCCTGGAGTGGCAGGAATAAATCTCCATCTCAGGCCTTTCCCAGCAGGGCAATTCCAAAGGAACTGCAGCTCTCACAGCACGCTCGGGGGTGTTGACTCGCATTTACACATTTTTCTGTATTTTCTCAGCAATGGAAGTGCTAAAGCTCCACAATAAATCAAATCCTGGGAGTGCAGTGAGAGCTGCCTGTTCTGCTGTTGGTTTTATTCCCAGGATCCTATTCCAGAGCACGTGGAGAAAAATTCATTTCAAACCCAAGCTGTGCTTGCTCTGCCTCGGCCTCCTTTTGGAGAGCTGGGAAGGAAATGTGGATTTATCCAAAATAAATCTCATTTTGTGCCCTGCAGATCTCTTAGAAAGTGCTCCTGGCTCCACTGTGGGTTTGCTGGAAGTGGGAATTCAGGGCAGAAATTCAACTCTCAGGTGGGGAAAGAGGAGGGGTGGGGAACCTCTGGCCTCAGAGCAACACCAAGAATTCCTCAGGTTTGGGGAAAGGGCCAGTTCAGGGCACGAGTTGGACTGGTCAGACTGGTGGGGTCTGGCCTGGTCTGGAGCTGTTGTCAGTCCCTGAATCCCAGGGGACTGAAATCCATCCAGTGGCACCCTGCCATGAGGTGAGAGCTGGGCACGTGGGCAGTGTTTGTGTGCCAGGAGAGCAGAGAGGGGACCTGGATCCTCCTGGGCCACAGACGCACAGGGAGAGAGAAAAATGTGGGTTTGGACTTGATGGAATGCTAGGATAGCTGGGGCTGGAAAAGATGTCCAGGATTATCCCATTCCATGGGCAGGGACACCTCCCACCATCCCAGTCTGCTCCAAGCTGGCCTGGGACCCTTCCAGGGATCCAGGGGCAGCCACAGCTGCTCTGGGAGAAGATTTGTGCCCTGCCCTGAATATTGAAGCTGTAACAATTCCCTTGGTCTGGCTTTTCCTGCTGCTCTGGCTGGAACACGTGGAAAAGTCCGTTCAAGGAGAATTTTGTGTTTCAAAGCTCTCCTGCCCTCGAGGTGTCATTTCCTCTTTAGCAGAGACAGCTTCAATAAAGCAAATTTTTCTTGTTATCATCTCCTTCTCCTTCCTCTGTCTGCCCTTTGTGCCTCAGCTGACAATTTCTCAAGGATTTATTCCGACCTCTGGGAGTGCTGCCAGGTCTGAGCAGCTTTTTGTGGGCAGATGCTTCACCTGTCTGCGTCTTTGGGCAACCTCCTGCTGCTGATCCCAGATTTTCCCTGGATTGTAGAATTGGAGTGGGAGGGAAGATGTTTGAAGTGTTTTTTAAAGCACATCCCAATCCTTTCTCCACATAAACCTAAGGCTGGTGCGCTTCCGATTTTAGTCCTGGTTTAATGCCCTTTCTCCTCATAAAGCCAGGGCTGGATTTTATCCCTGAAATCTGATTTGTGCCGTGGGCTGGAAGGCAGGAATAGCATTTTCCAGAGCTGATTGTGTTTTATGAGGCTGTGGAGTTGTGTAACCCTCAGTCCAATAAAGCCACAGATGAGAGATGGACACAAATCCCTTTTCCATGTGAAGCCCCAGAACTGGGATAAAATGAAGCAGGAATAGGGGGGAAATGTGGGATTGAATCACATTCCAACACCTTTGGGGCTCCACAGCTCCAGACCCCCCCAAATTCAGAGTAATTTGGGGCTTTTAGGTGCTGCTGCCCCATTCCAGCTTGGCATTGAGCATGGAAAAGGAATTAAGGCTCATCCCAAAAGAGCCCCAGGGCTGCAGGTGCAGGGGGATGTTGGGGTTTTGGCAGATTTCCCACCCCTGAGGAAATGAAAGCTGGGAATGTTGTGGGCAGTGTTTGTGTGCAGGGAGGGGAGAGAGGCACTTCCTGCCCTGGATTTTCTGGGGCCACAAACCCACAGGGAGAGAAAAAAAATGCGGGTTTGGATTTGATGGAATCCAGGGACACCTTCCACTATCCCAGGGCACCACAGAGCCTGCAATACAGGGGAGATAAAACCTAAGGCATCAGTCTGGCTGCAATTCCAAGAACTGTTTAGTCCCAATTTTTTTAGAGCTCCAACCTGTTCAAACCCACTGCTGGCTGCTCCCAAAAAATCTGTCGGTCACCCTTTGTGCCAGAATCCTCTCTTCCCAAAAACATTTTGTCCCACATCAGGTGCTTTGATCAAGAGCTTGAACAACTGGGATTGTTTTTAGGGGAACATCCACTTCCTCCTGGAGAAACCCTTCCAATTTCCTCCTGGAATTTTGGCTTCCATTGCCCAGAGAGTTTTGATTCAGTCATGGGATTAAATCAAAATGAATCCAAAATAGAATTGAAGCTGTTCCCTTTATTCCAACAAGTCCTGGGATGATTTAAAGGAGAACAGAAAGATTTTGGAAAGCTTCTCCTACTGAAAAATATTGGCCAGATAAACAGGAGCAATTAGTGCTTAATGAGAACACTGAGTCCTAACAATTTAAGTCTAAGCTCCCACATTTATTTTTCCAGCAAAATGCATCCAGATCAAATAAAAAAGATTCCCAAATTCACCTCTGCAGGGATTTTTTTTTCACTCCTAAACCGAGGAGTGAATATCATATAATATAATAATAAATATAAATATTTAATATTTATAAATATTTAAATATAAAATAAAATAATAATTTGCATTTAAATCCAGCATTTCCATGCATTCTTTTTTTCCTAATTAACTGAAATACTAATTATCCCTCTAATATGATGTGAGTTTTATTACCTAAGTTTTATAGAGGTGGTTGCTGTTATTTTTTGTGCTGTTGGACAAGTGGAAGCTGAGGCACTGAGATAAAATCAGAGATTTATGGCTGTTCCCAGCAGTTTTTGGTGTGGGATCCTCCCACAGCTTGGATGTGCAATTCCAGGTTGGATATTGCTGCTTGTTATGACAATTGAAATGAAAGCCTTCAAAATAAATTGGCAGGAATTAGATTAAAAATTGGAAAAGTCATCCAAATATTTCTCTGAGTATGATAAGAATTTGGCTTTATTATAAAATGAAATTAGGCTTGCACTGCAGCACAAAAGCTGAGCTTAAAATAACCCCATTTGTTTTCTCCAGCTGCTAAACTGCTGCTCAGGCCCAAATTATTTCCATTAAAGAAATATTCATGGAACCATGTTGTGCCTTAAATAGGAATTTTTCCTTGAGGAGAAATTCCAGTAAAATGAGAAAATACCGATGGGAAAAAGGGGAATATGTGGGGAGGGCTGGGGAGTGAAGAATCAGTGAAGAGTGGGAATGTTAAGAAGACAAATAATGAATTTCCCCCATATCCAACAGCGGGGGAACTCCCTAGGTTTGCATGGATAAACCTCTCCCAAATTCCAAATGAAACAAGTGGAGCCATGGTTAAATCCTGGTTTCTTTTTGGGAGTGTTGGAGCTGGGAGCAGCCACTCCAAGAGCTCCTTCAGCATTGACTTATTGTTGTAAATGACAAAAGGAAAGATTCTGTAAAAATACAACTTATTCTGGAGGTGCTGGGGTTGGCCTGAATGTCAGGAAAACAGAGTGGGAAGGAGCTGGAAGAGGGAAAATAAATGGAATTTTGGGAAGGAATTGTTCCCTGGGAGGATGCAGCACCTGGCTGGGGTGGGCCCGGAGCCCTTGGCCTGCTTTTCCTGTGGGAGAACTGAAAAGAATTCAATAAAAATTTAACTTTTCCCAAGGTTTCTGTCACTGCTTTTTGTCCTGCTGCAATCCTGGGGTTGGTGTGGAAATGAATCCGTGGGATTTTAGCTCATTCCAGGATTCCTGGTGGTGTTTTTTGCTGGTTTTGCAGAGCGTGAGGCCCTGACATTTCAGTGAGACCAGAGGGGTGTCAAAGGCAGCTGCAATTCCCAGATTTTAATGGGAAAAGTGCACATTTTACATCTGCTGGAATTAAATTGGGGTTTTTCCCCTCATTTTTCCCTCAGAGCAGGAGCAAGCAAAGACCTTGGCCCATCTTGGCGGAGTTTTTTATTCCTTTTAAAACAAAACTCCAGCAGTGCCAACAAAGCCTTTCTAGGGAATTGATTGGTTTTCCCTGCAATGTGAAAATTCCTGAATTTGGAGTATTTTTTAAAATTATCTTTTCTGGGATTTTTTTTTTTCAGTCACCTGTGCTTGTTATTGATTTTATTTGCTGCTTTTTGTTGTAGAGTTGGACTTTCAAATCCCAAACCTGTCAAGGTTTGAATCCATTCTGGAAAAATTGGCTTGGGAGCAGCAGAGGGGATGAATCCCACTGGGCAAAAAAGGGTGGAATGATTGAAAAGATGGGAAAAAAGCCCAAAGCCAGGCTGTGGGTGAGAGTCTTCTGCTTTTCCCTGCCAGGCTGGGGCAGGATCATGAATTTCTACATCTAAAATGCTACTACAGGAGTAAATCAAGAGTAAGAGAGCCAGAGGTGCTCTCTGATCCTTCAAATGCCTTGAAATTTGTTGGATTTCAGACCAGGAATGTTTTGTTTTCCCCCAAATTCCCAGTTTGGGGGTCCAAGGAATACCCAAATCCATTGGAAGGTGATGATGGCCGAGCTGGAGCATTTCCCACCCAAATCAGGGTGATTTCCATGGAGTTTGGTCACCTTTGGGTTTTCCCATCGAGGTGATGGAGTGGCTCTGAAATCCTAAAAAAGCTCCAGAATTTTTCCTTAAGGAAGGAGAATTGGATGTGAGAAAAGGGTGGTGCTGGGCTTCCAAATTCCAGCTGGATTTGGGATCTAAGGTGAGGAATTGTGTTTTCCTCATGCTAATTCCCATCTCTGGCATGAAATGGGAGTGGGAAAGGAACGTGGTGCAGGAGCTGTAAGTGTTGGGTGAGATGAGACTTCACAAGAGAAGGATAAAGGCAATTTAAACTAACCCTGCCTGCTTAGAAGTAAAATAAATTTGATTATTTATATTATATATTTATATTATTTAATTGTGGATGATCAATAATTCCAAGAGGAATTTCCTTCCTAAACCCAGATTCTGGATGCAGCTGAGGAAAGGACAAAATCCCCAGCTCTGAGAGAGCTCAGGAGCAGAATTTTCCTGCAGTCTCCATGGTTTTTTGGGACAAAGTGAGGTGTGTGGAGGGGTCAGCGTTGGAAAATTCGTTTTTTTACAATAAAATCAGCCACTGAGCAGGAGAAGCAAGGATGTGAGGAGAGAGTGGCCTGGAAAAAAGAGCTGCCCTGGGGCAATATTGGGAGCCGATGGATTTTTGGTGTGCAATCCAAGGCAGCAGGGGGAGGAAAACCAGCTGAAATCCCTGGGCACAGCCTGTCCACAGCTCCCAGGGGGAGACTCCAGAATTCCATCCGAGGAGAAAGCACATTTTTCATTTTTTCCCGGCCCAAATCGAGGTGTGAGAGCGGGGAAAAGGCCGGGGTTGGTGTGTGATGCACCCCTGGCTGCTGCAGTTGTGCAACCCCAGGTTCCCTCCCCTCCAAAATCAATTGTCCTGGGAAGCTCCATGGGGACACAGGGCAGCGCTGTGTCACAAGCCATCAGGACACGCCTGGCTGCATCCCCGGCCCTGCTGGAAATTCCAGGCTTGCTCTGCTAAAAGTGCTGACCCTCGGGCAAGCTCCATATTCCACCTGAGAGCCCGGACAGGCTCCGGGGATGGAGGGACAGCCCTGGGCTTGCGGGGTTTGGATGGAAATGTGGGATCTCACAGGGTGAAAATCTTGGATTGAAGGTTTTAGTGAATAGTGATAAATGTGAGTCAAGGTGGAGGATTCAGGGCATTGTCTAAGTCCTTCTTCTTCACCTTCTTCTTCACCTTCTTCCTCCTCCTTCAAGGGTTTGGGTGGTTTTCTGTAATTGGGTGAAAAAGATCCACATTGCAGGTCTTGGGTGGTCATTATTGGGCCAAAAGTATAAATAATACAGGTGTCACCTCATTATTGGGTAATTATCTCTTAAAGAGCCTTGGTCAGGGTCAGAAGCTCTCCATTTCTCCATTTTACCTCGTTTCTCTGGTTGGAGCTCACGGCTCATCAGGCTGTAAATAGGTAAGAAATAATAAATATTAGACTGTAAATAGGTAAGAAATAATAAATATCCAAGTCTGAACACGAAACCTACATTTCCTGTGTATTAATCCTGACCTTGGCAAGGAAAAAAGGAAGCAAGAAACTTCACACATCCCCCTGGGATCCATCCCCTGGGATCCTTCCCTTCCAACCCATTCCCCCTGGCTGTCCCAGGCTGCTCCAGCCCGGCCTGGGCACTGCCAGGGATGCAGGGGCAGCCACAGCTGCTCTGGCAATCCCATTCCAGGCAGGAATTCCCAATTCCCAATCTCCCAGCCAGCCCTGCCCTCTGGCACTGGGAGCCATTCCCTGTGTCCTGTCCCTGTGTCCCTTGTCCCCAGCCCCTCTGCAGCTCTCCTGGAGCCCCTGCAGGCCCTGCAAGGAGCTCCAAATTCTCCCTGGATAGATTTGATTATTCCCAAATTTCTGAGCACAGCTCTCGTGAATAAAAAGAAGATTTCCCCCCGTTTTCCTAGGATCCAAAAAGCCAGGCAAGCCCCTGTGTTTTCATGACTAACCCAAGGGCAAAAAGGAAAATTTCCCCCCAAAATGAGCTATTGAAGCCCTTCCCACCCTGGGAACAGCTCCCAGAAAGTTTCCTTCCCTGGGAATGCTGCACAGCCACTTCCTGCTCCCTCCTCCTGCAGGGTCCCTTTTCCTTTTGCATCAGAATTGTTCCAAATAAAAAAAAAAAATTAAATTTAAATATGCAAATCAATTGCTGGAAGGTAAATATTCCCTGAGCTGTTATTCCCAGTGTGGTAGGAATGGGATATTTTTAAACCGAAGGAAATGTGGTTGGGAAAAGCTCCATATGTTAATGAGAGCTGATTGGTCCCCAACTTAATTAGGGATGGGAGCAGGGGAGCCTGAGTGACATCTGTTACTTCCCTCCATAGCTCTTGATATTTTCCATAGATATCACTGCAGGGGAAGCTCATTCCTGAGGCTTTTCTTCCCAGAGAAATGTTTGGATGGTTTAAAAATTAATAACAGGATTGGCTCTTTTGGGAAATGGAGCCATCATTGGGACTTTTGAGATTTTGCTGGGTTTGTGCTCGGGGTGCCCATCCAGGTTTGTTTTAATGGAGGGTCCCAAGGGGAGAAATGAAATCCCAAAAATTGGATTTAATCCCAGGATCTGTTCTGCTGCAGGGATTTAACCTTCCTCAACCAGGTTGGACAACACACCCTGGGATTCCATGGAATTATGGGATGGTTTGGGGTGGAAAGGACCTTTAATCCCATTTATTTCCCTCCCTGCCATGGGCAAGGACACCTTCCATTATTCCAGGCTGCTCCAGCCTGGCCTGGGCACTGCCAGGGATGCAGGGGCAGCCACAGCTGCTCTGGCAATCCCATTCCAGGCAGGAATTCCCAATTCCCAGTCTCCCAGCCAGCCCTGCCCTCTGGCACTGGGAGCCATTCCCTGTGTCCTGTCTGTTATCCTGGAGGACTTTTCCAGCCTCAACCATTCCACAATTCCATGAAACAACAGGAAATCCCTGCTGAGGGGAGCTGTGTTTGGAGGGATGAAATCCCTGAGCTCCCAGTGGGGCTGGAATTCCCTAAAACTGGAGAGAGCAGCTGGAAGCACTGGGACCCTAATGAAACACCATTTTTCCCTCTCTCCATCTCATACCAAGGGATGGCTCAATAAAAACCCGGAGTGGAGCTGCTCAAATGAGATCCCAGCTGGAAAATTTGGCATTGGAAGGAAAATTTGCATTAAATCCAAGAGGAGCTGGGATGTTTCCATGGAATATTTACAACTCTGTGTTTACAACTCCCTGCAAAATGAACATCCCTTTCCTAGATGAGCCTTCCTAATTTGGCAAAATAATTCCAGGTGGGGAAAAAGGGATTTATAGGAGCTTAGAGCTGGGAATCTGCTCTACAAATATTCCGGTGTTCCCCAAATCCCTCTTTTCTTCCAGGAATTTTCGGCAGAGCTCAACCTCCCTCAGCTGGGAAGAGAAATTTTGGTGCTGGAGAAAAGACTTTGAGTTGAAGAGAAATCCTTGTTTTTCACTAAACCATCCTTTTAGAATGTTTAATTTGCAGGGAATTTTTGCTGGTCCATTTTTAGGCAAAGAGGAGCTCTGTGGTTCAGGTCAACCTGCCCCTATTCACTGGGATGTACATTTGGGATAAAAACTTGTTTAACTCCAGGATTTCAGATCTAGTGTTAAATTGTGGGAGTTTGCCTCCTCTTTTTGGAGTTTTCCTTCCCTTTTAGGACTTTCCCCCCCGTTTTTTGGTGTCCAAGATTCCCTGGATGTCACCAGACCCAGAATTAACAGGGCTGGGATGGCTGTGTTTATCCCACATCTGGGAATGGTTTTTTTTTGTGAATGATTTCTGTCCAAAGGCCCAGCTCACAGCACAGGGACATTCCAGATGTCATTTTCATTGGAACAGCCAGTTCAGGATGGGGAATCCATGGAATGTTCTCTGCCTGTGGCAGGTTTGGGTGGGAGTGGGGAGGAGCCGCTCCCTCTGCTCCATCCACGGCTGCCCTGCTTCCAAGGATGCCCTCAGCTCATCTCCCCTGCATTCCAGGCCGTGCTGCCAGGGAGCAGCTCTGAGCTCACAGCCAGGGGCACCCAGCTCTGCACACAGCACGGACACAAAACAAATCCTTCTCCTGCTGCACACCAAGGACAGCTGGGACAAGGTTCCAGCCCCAAAGCACAACCAAGGGGGGCTGGAGGGAGGAACAAGAAGGGTGGGACTGCACAACCTGGAGCTGGGGTTGGACAATTCAACCCCAAGGTGCAAATGGA